>NBIL01034118.1:0-11750 GCA_002752925.1 Viola pubescens var. scabriuscula
TCCATTTTATGCAATATAAATCCGGGTAATAATCTTCCATCTTGTCTCCGCTAAATTCCTATCTTTCGTGCTCGTTTTTCTTGTTGAGTTGGGTTGAACTAGGAGAGTTCCCTTGGCTAGATCTTACCAACTGCTCCACATATAATCCGTGCCTTGAACCTTAGGCCGGATCATATCAAAACCCAAAAAGTAAAAGAACGGAAATTTCACTACCCAACCACGCTAATACAAAAGGGAAAGGCATGGTGTAACTATCTCTTGCCCAAAAATGCAAGTTTTGCGAAACGAAAACGCCATTTTTTTATCTAGAAAGTCTTTTCACTTAACTATGAACACCTAAGTTTCATTAAAAGTATCGTAAATCAAACATACTGGAACAAAGAAGGACGGTAAAGAGAAGCGAACTTCCACATGGAAAGGAAGGAAATTCCTTACTAAAAGGAATAAGTTTTTCTCCTAAAGAGTTCCAAGAATTTCGCCAGTCCTCAATCTCTTACTTCGAGAGAACTTTATCAGTTTTACTACCCCCAATTTATTCGAAGTTCTCATGTTTTAGGGAGTAAGAAAGATCCTCTAGGCTATGGAAAGCATTCCTTATACCATTCCTTCTCGAATAATTGGCAAAACTTGGAGAGGATCACGAACAACTTGGTCATCTCCTCTCCACCCTCACAGAGCTCAACTAAGCAAACGAGTGTGTTCTCTGTTCGCCCCACTGTGACAATACGCTATGAGCTTTGGTAAAAGTCAAGAATACGCCTTAAACTCGCCTTTAACATTTCTCCGTCGGGGCAACTGTTAGTCCCCAAATTAATGGGCCTATATTCCCGAGCTCAACACGCCTGTCAAATATGGGCCGCATTGCCAGCCAATGTGTTACACTCAAATTGCACTCTACAAACCCCGTTTGAGAAAGAACAATATATCTAGAAAGGAACTTAATCTTTCTCGCCAAGGTCAACTCCACTGCCTTACAATTGGAAAGGAAGCTAGTATGCTTGTTGCGTACTCCAAGCCAAACAGTTCTACTCCGAGTAGAAAATGTAGTATTCTTCGGTCTAACCTAATTAAGAAATATAATTAATTCTCCAAATACTACTGATACTTGATATATAAGTCCTTAAACTCTTTGATATCCTACCATATTTGGTACTCCAAACTCTAGCTATTGAAGGGTATAAATATAGCTACAAATGAGTTCTCTAAACTAAACTACTCAATAACAACTTCTAAACTACTTTTTCATAACTCTTACTTTTGTTGTTGACGTTCTCCACACAATTCGCCTTAGGGAATACTGACTTGAGTGTCAGAATATTTTTTTCTTTTTTGCAGGTTTCGAGTGACAAGCAACCAACGAAGGTCACCAAATCAACACCCCCATTCTCAGATCTAATAGGAATCAACTATAAAATTTAAGTACGATCCAACATCAGATCAAAGTTATGCCCGTATGATGTTGGAGGTTAAAAGAAGTAGACAAATGTAATGATGGAATTGGTACTTCATAAGAAAAATTAAGAACGAACCTCTCTTCACAATTCAATATGAATTCATCAATTAATCTCAGTTTTTCCTTGACCAAAAAATACAAAATAATCTTAGTTTTTTTTAACAAAAAATCTTATGAGAAAATCATATTGGCAAAACAACCAATTTCCATTTTTCACGATTGAACCAACAGTTCTGCCCGGTTTTTAAACCATTATTAACTATTATTGTTAGTACAATATAAAAAGGCATGCTAGTGAATTCTCCTACTAGTCCTTATGTTACACCCTCTCTAGTCTCCGCGTGAATTGATGTATAATAAATGAGAAATGATATTTGGGTTGAATTGTTGGGTTGAGGAGTAAATAAGGGAGGTATTTTTATAAATAACACATAATTTACCAAAATATCCTCACATTTGTTCCTCAATCCAACAATTCAACCCAACACTCTCAACCCAAATAGGATTGCCAGTAATAAATTGAATTGAATTCTCTCTCAAATTCTCAACAAACAAATTAATTGCCGAAACCAAGGAAAATGGCCTCCGCTTTGCTTCCTCTCCTCCACCTCCTCCTTCTAGTTTTCTACCACAGCTCAGTCAATGCCTCACCACCGCCACCACCACCCACCACAGCTCCGCCACTCCCAGCTTTCGCCAGAGAGTTCTTAGAAGCCCACAACCAAGCGAGAGCAGAAGTGCGCGTGAGCCCTCTAAAATGGAGCGAGATGCTGGCGAACGCAACCAGCAAACTGGTGCGGTACCAAAGGGACAAGATGGGTTGCCAATTCGCGAACTTGGGCAATAGCAGCAAGTTTGGCGGGAACCAGTTGTGGGCTAGCGGCATGACCGTGACCCCACGCGCCGTCGTCGAGCAGTGGGTGGGAGAGAAGAAATTCTACAACCATACCGACAACTCCTGCGTGCCGAATCACAGGTGCGGTGTCTACACGCAGGTTGTGTGGGGTAAATCGGTGATGTTGGGTTGCGCTCAAGCAAGTTGCGTCAAAGATCAATCCACCTTGACCATTTGCTTCTACGATCCACCTGGCAATTTTATAGGAGAAAGCCCCTACTAGATCATGCATTAATCAAGCTGTATTCAATTTCATGTGCAAGATCCAGTTTTTTTTTCTTTTTTTTTTCTTGTGAGTTTATGGTTTTGAAGAGTTTTGAGTATGTATGATTAATTTAATAAATCCTAATTCTAGTGCTCAGCCTTTGTTATCCGTCCGACCCATCAAAATCGACACCATAAACTGTCAAATTCGTTGATTCGTTAAATCCGTCAATTTAACCGACCTGTTTAAAAAAAAAAATCGGATTGAGTTAAGCATGAGTCTAGCCTAAGCATATGGATATACCAACCTGTCACTATATACCAATTATTCATCGTATATAAACTTATTATACCGAATTATAAACTTATTTTAGTTGTTTATTTTATTGGATGGGATGAACTGATGTACACTGTAAAAGACTTAATTAAGATATTATTTGTATAATTATTTGTTGAATTCAATTTATTAGGTTATTAATAGGTGGATATGTGTTCATTGTTGGGTCTGCAAACCCATCAACTCGTCGATCCGTCGACCCACAATTTTTTCACTCGTGAGTGTAGGTGGATTTGTAAGAACTTTAACCGACCCAACCCGACCCTTACCCATGGATTATCTAATAGAAGGGTTGGGTGTTGTTGGGTCATGATTTTTAAAAAAGCGAGTAGGCGGGTTGGGTGTCGGATTTTGCTCGACCCGACCTGACCCATGCTCAGCTCGAATTATACTTCTAATACACAATAGCGTATTCGACGGGCAGGACCGGGCGGAACCTAATAGAGTTATATAATCATTATTTTAAAATATAATATTTTTATATTATTATTACTCATTTTTACCAACTAAAAATGTTTTATTAAAATTTTATTGATATATTCTAATTATTTTGAAGTAACATTGATAGTACTATTTTCTTTAGAGTTAATTAAAATATATAAAAATTAATTATAGGAATTTGGGTTGGCTCAAAGCCCAGCATGGCTTAAATGGGCTTAAAATAATTATACCCAAGCCTACTCAATCCGTTCATAATCTGAACTAATCCTACCACATAAGTGGTAAGCTAGCATGATCGTCCAAGAAATATTACGGTTATATGTAAACGATTAGATAAAATTTAAATTTTTTAAATGTTATTCATTTACACGATGACATGTGTCAATTCTAAAGGAGGAAGGCCCTGTAATTTATGCATTGGTCGAATGCCCTCTCGTTAAATTTTATAAGTGTACGTTAAAGTTGCTAAATTAATTAGATTTTTTTAATAAAAATACTTTAAAAAAACTTATTGCAGGTGAAAATGAAGAAACCTATGTGTACCTTATTGTTTTACCTTTTCCATAAATTAGGAGTGAATATCCCTGAATCTTATATTTGTCTAGCACCTTTTATCATCATTGTTCACGTAATCAATTTCTGAACTTGTTTCATTTTTAATTACACTGTTTCGTTATTACTTTGTTAATCTTTCGCCAAATCAAAACAAACCCCATTTTTACTCTTATTGCATTGGTCATCATATAAATCCAGAAATTATTTCTGTCTCAATGGAACGAATTTTTTATCACTGTGCACAATTCATTTTACATATCAGTATTAAGTCTTAAACCTAAACCGAATTTCTTATCACTGTGCACAATTTATTTTGCATATCAGTATTAAGTCTTAAACTTGATTATTATTTGACGGGTTTGGCAACCGATCAAATCTTTAGAAAATCATCGCTAGGCAAATCACCTCTTTTACCGTCCGACCAAGAGTTGCCAGCATTTTGCACCATGATGAGTAAAGTAGTTGTGGTTGGAAAATGAGAAGATAAAAAACTAAATCTCAGAAAAATCAGTGCATTAGATCTATATATACAGTGCTGCTGCTGGATACATGATTTCAATTTTCTTTCCATGGCATGCCATAACAGAGACCGCCATTATCCTATCCTTCCTATGCATTTCCCTTTTCATGCTCTACTTTTGTACAAGGAAATGGTAGGCTCTCAACAAGCAACAACCTGGACAACAATCCAACAAGATCACCTTACTAGCTCTTTAGATATCAGATACCGAAAAGTAAAGTTATGCGGAATCCACTCGATACTCTTGCGAGGTTTCCTCATCTGGCATTTTCGAATGGATCTTTTTAGAGATTCAGGTAAGGAGCGTTGGATCATTTCGACAACTCCAGTGTGACACAAACCCGAATCCTTTGCGAAGGATTCCACAATCTTCGGAAGTAGGACTTTATGATCCTTGCGTACACCAAATGTAGCTCGGATGTACTCATCTTTTGCAGCTTCAAGCTCTTGAAGTACTCCCTTCCCTGTATACACACGAACCTGGAAAAAAAACATAAATATTCATGTAGTTAAATTGCATTCACAAAAGAAAGAAAAAGTCCAGGAGAAAAACATGGCACAACCTCACAAATCACAAATTCAGAAAAAGTAAACTTGGTGTATAGCATGGAAAATAACTGGTATGGAAGTTTGCAGTCACAGGATAGTAATTACTTAGTTGGAGGTTCCCCTTTAATTTAGGTATATGAAAAAGACAAGTAGATAAAGAGCAATGTAGTACCGCAGGGTCGGAGTGGCTTCCTGAACTCAGGGCAAAGTGTAAGAGGGGTTCCGGACGCTCAATTGCATATTTTTGCCGATCACTTCCCATCTTGAATTTTGACTTTGATAAAAGTAATAATCGGAGCCACTACAATCAGAAGCAAGCTTTATCAGGCCCAACATTGCATTAAACGAGACCGACAGAAATCTCAATGACCATAAGCTTGGAATGTAGATATAGCAAAGTCAAGGATAGATATCCACCTGTCCAGGACGAGACATACGGCATCCTAGGATAGCACTCTGTATTGTGTCTGCACTGATGGTTTGACCCCCAACATTATATGCAGCCTGGATAGAGTTAGAGCATAAGAACAGGAAAGAATGACACCAAATACTCTCTACTTAAACAAAGATCCATTGTCCCTTCTTACCTTCAAAAGTAGAAAGAGTCTCTTTACACTGTTTTGTGGAATCCCATAAGCCAGAAACGCCTAATATAGAAATAGAGTAAAATGAGAAATCGAACTAATGTGAACTACTCAGAAAGTTAAGTAAATATTTCAGTCGAAGAGCATCATTACATGCATCACCAATGCGTTGTGTATGTTGACCCAGAAAGCTAGCTTCTCCTCATGTTTAAGTCTTTGAGGATCAACTGCTTCCAATCGACAAATAAGTGACCTGTAACAGAACAACTCGGTTAGCTTTAGGATTTCAAAAAGAATAGCAAAAGATAAGTTATGCAGTTAATCCCTTGCCATTGGTAACTCTTCTAGTAAATGTCACTAGACTGACCTGAAATTTTGTAGCAAGTGTTCGACATCCCCTAATTTTTGACTGTCCCTGTAAATCCATGGCACTTCGACCATTGTACTGTATGGTCCACTAAACTCTTTCAGGCCTTCAACGAGGAAGGGGTTGTCCAACCGTACATCAAAGGATGAATTATTCCTAAACCCTGGGCTCCACATATCACCAGAATGATCTTGTGGAGAAAACGCGCTCAAGGACGATAGAGAGGAAACCGGAGATGAAAGGCCATTCTGTGTCAAAGGTGGGTCTGAAAGCTTGCAATATATGGCTGACATGCATTTGACCATATCCTCAGACAACTTGTTAGGTGTCTCCAGAATATGATCAGAAATGTGGGTGCCGAGATGCTCAGCCAGACTGATAATATTTGTTGCATTCTGAGCATACTGCAAAACAAAACCAAGATTTCAAAATCCATTTTTAAGACAAAACAAGCAGTTAGTTGATGAAATTAGTAGAGATTGTAAACTTAATGCATTGTGTGGTAACAATCTAAGTTACCTCCATCATGGACAATGGCTGGGAATGACAGGCACGTACTTTTCTTTCTAAAGGTTCTGCTGGAGGAGAAGTTCTAGAAGGAAATGCTGAATGTTGTGATATTGAAGAGTGGCAACGGTAAACAGGATCGCGTTCTTTTTCTTCTCCTCCAATGGAATTGGGTTCCTTCAATGGATTGTTGTCATGTGACTGATAGCCAGACTGAACAGCTGAACTTTCCCTCATTGATGTGATATCAGGTCTAGAAACATCCATATATCTTTGTCTTGGGGTTGTCACTGGTGATTTTGATATTTCAATCTTACTTGTTGGAGAAACTGAGGATACGTGTTGATCAAAGGCTTTTCGATATAACGAGAGAAGATATTGCTCCAAATACACTACTTCTAGCTCTAAAACCGCAATGTCCTTAATTAACTCTGTAGCCGGCTGAAATTACAGAAACATGACAAGAAACCCTTTAGTCTGATATTAACGAATGAGTGACAAGAATTGAGAATTGAACGGGACTCAAGTGCCACTTGACTGGGGAAAGCCTTCTCAAGAAATTTTGTATAAAATGACAGCAAATCCATAAACGGGGAGGATTTACCTTAGGCATTGACACTTC
Organism: Viola pubescens var. scabriuscula; assembly: GCA_002752925.1. Lineage (NCBI taxonomy): Eukaryota > Viridiplantae > Streptophyta > Magnoliopsida > Malpighiales > Violaceae > Viola > Viola pubescens. The sequence goes on from NBIL01034118.1 coordinate 7,035, forward strand.
TGATGTAGTGTCATGGGATGATGATGTCTTATACCCCAATGCTCTCTCTAAAGCACCACGGACCTGGAACTGACCTTGTAATCTTTTCTCAAGCTGAAGAATCTGCAAATAGGATTTTGATGAAGGTTGTTTTTAGTAAACTTATTCAAGCAACAGCAAGAAAGATGATAAACTTTGGCAGTAAGGACTAAGAAGTTTCAATCCACACCTCTTGCTTCAAAGAATCTTGAGATTCAGTCCTAGGGGATTGTTTCTTCTTGGTTTTGGCATTTTCCTCCAAGTGCCCCATATTCTGGGTAATCAGACCACATCCAAAAAAAAAAAACGAAAAATCAACTAAATATTTGGGATTAACTGCATAGATCACTTTCTGTGAAAATCAACTTTTATTAATCTTATTCTAACATATTAATGTGCCGTATGGAGATTTGACTCAAACATATTAAGTTAGTACTAAACTAACAAATGCATCAAAATTATTAAAAAGAAACATCAGCACTGAAAATGGCATTATCAGTACTGCTCTGGCAAGCACTGTGAGAAGAAGCAAGCCACTTGAGTAATAAAATAATGAGCTAATCTCTTCACAAAATATTGTTGTTTTTTCCAATCCAGTAATAATAATAATAAGGCCACTAAACAGAGAGACAGAGAAGGGTAATTACCAGTTTCATGTGGTGAGATGCTTCAAAGGAACTACCTAAACCATCTTCCTCAACTCTTTTCTTATCAGGAAAGCTGCCATTAAACAAGATAATCAAACACCAAGATGAAACAGGTATATAGATTGGAGAAGAAATCAAGAAAATATACAAGAAACCCTACAACATAATAATCACTAATTTTACCTTCTGTCTGATGTCAACTTAACATTCATGATTTTTAAGAAGAAAAAGAAACCCAATTTTTTCTCTTTCTAGTTGAGAAATGGTAAATGCCCAAAACTGGGAAATGCCAAGCTAAGATGAAGGAATGTACACTCTCAATGTTGCTATGGTAATAAAAACACAGTACATTGCAGCTAAGAATGCCAAAGTTTCTACTTTCCTCAAGAAACCCATATCAAAAGTCATGCCAGTTAAAGAAAACCCATCAAGCACATCCAAAAAAAATGGCCTGAAACACGCAATGTGAGGCATTAATGATAAAAAAAAAAAACAATCGATTGAATAATTACCTTTTTGAACGTTTGTGCGCAGAAGGAGTCAACCTCATTCCCAACATTTTACAGCCCCTCTAGCTGGCAGAGCACATCCCAATCAAGAGTAAAATTCAGTAAAGAACACAACTTTTCCCAGGAAAAAAGAAGAACAGAAGCAATGAAGACACAACTAAAAACACTTACCATTAAAAATCCAAGGACAGAGCAATTAATTGAGTGCCAAAGTGGGTTTAGAACCCAGACCCACTTGACCCACCACTCCAATAAACACCAAAACGGGTTCACAAGCAACACTCGCTATTCACTAATTAGTAATTGCAATCCAAAACTTCAATTGTCTTCATGCATTTGAGTACAGCAGAGAGTGATGATTAGCAGTTAACAGTGTCTGAACATTTTGCAGAGGCTGAGATGGTTTCTTGCACAAAACAGGCTAAAGGTAATACCTTTAAGGCCTCTTTTGAATACTGAACCTTCAAGTATACTCACATGTTCACTCCAAAGTCAGTTTTTTTTTTTTTTTTTTACTTTTGCAATGGTTTTTAGTGTCTTCTTTCTTTTGCCTTAAAAGATGAACTAGAAACCTACTATAAGGCTAAAAACCAGCTCGTGGGGAAGGGGAAAAAAGATTGCAAAGCAGCAAAGGCTTTAGCTTTGATATGGTTAAAGGCATGAAAAAGAGAGAAAAGGAGAGAAGAGAAGACCCTCTTAAAATGTCAAAGTGTGTGTACAAAAAGTGAACAAATTTCTCTCCACCACCATGGAAAAGAAATGCAGAGATCCAAAGAGACAAAGTAGAGGAAGTTAGATAAATAGTGGCTATGTATGGGTACTGTTAAGTGGCATTATAATAATATAGTAATACTTGTCCATTACTAAGATATTGGTTTATTTTCCTGTCCTATTTTTCTACATTCTCTTCGCTTGTTGGGTTGCAAATTGCAAAGTGGGAGTTGGTGACCGCCTCCTCCACTCTTGTCCCATACAACAGTAATACAATACTCCCTCCTTACTTAACAAAATAACTTCCTATGCATTTTATTTTTAATATATTAAAAAATTAAAATTAGAGTTGATCCATCGAATTATATAAAGTTAATAAAAATAATTGGTTAAAAATACATAAAAAATAAAATAATCAATCATTATTTTAATTATTATGAAAATAGATTGAACAAATAGGAATACATAAGATACTTAGATTTTGGATGGTATATTCCCATAATTAGTGGAAGTAATAAAGTATGATAAATTAGAATAAAATAAAAAATATATTAGTAAAACTTTTTAAAAAGTTATTTAATTTAACACGAAGGGAATAAATATCAAATCAATTTATTATTTGAGACTCTTACATCAATGAATATATAAGAAAAAAGTAAAGAAAAATCTAAGGATGCAATTTTAGAATTTGGATCTATGGTGAGAAAAAAGAAGAAGAAATTAATCCGACCGAAATAGAGTTTCTAATTTTCCTTTTAAAAAAAGTATCAACTGTATATACTATTCCCTCCGATGTAAAATAAATAACTCTTTAGGATAGTAAAAATCTGTTTCACCATGATCTTTGATCTTATTTTATTCCATATTGTTTCATTTTTACTCCTAATTTCCACTCAAATTAACACACCATCATCAAATTGGATTGATGCATAAAAATAAAATTGTCATTTGCACAAAATATTACTCCCTCCGGTCCGAAATATATGACGTTCTGGGTGTTTGCACGTGGTTTAAGAAAATGATTGGTTCGGAGAAAACGAGGCACTTTATGACCATAATACCCCCACCATTCAAGCATATTTTCAAGTGAGACATGGCTTCTATCTCACTATATGGCTTGAAGCCGGGCCTTTAGAATTGGGCCAATTTGGGCATCGACTGGGCTTCGTGTGAAATCAGGGCTGGCTTGGCGAGAAACGACGCCGCTTTATGAGCATCATGGTCGCTCAGAGGAGGAATGTAGAAGAGAGTATTGTCGGCAGCCATTGCGGTAAACTCACTGTCAGCAGTTGGTGGATGTGAAGAGGACGCCCCTGGCAGAACACTTGGCAGTAGTGGACGACCACCTCTAGTACAATTCTTTGTCCTACCTGACCTGATTCGTTTGGAATAGGGTTCTCCAGACATTTATCGCGAGAAAATGGTGAAAATCCAATAATGAAAAGTTTGGGTTTTTTTTATAATTTTTGCATTGGATTTACTGGAGATTTGACGGATAAAAGGTGAAATTTATGTGTGGGTTTTGTTTGTGGATGTACGAGGACCGATTGTCTGAATTTTGAGTTGATTTAGTGAAGATTGGAGTGATTTTTGGTCGAAAATTCAAATTTAGAGAGAGGAGAGTCAGGTTTGAGGAGAGAGAGTTGTTTGTCGGAAACTAAAACAAAACAAATGAGGAAGAAGACAACTTTTATAATGCCCTAATCGACATGTCGATATGCTCCTAGAGGCATGCCTGTAGATTCTGCCCAAAAGCGGATTGGATTTGTGTTTGTGGAGGCATGCCGATATGGCCCTGAAGGCATGCCTTTAGCTTCTGACCAGAAACGTTATACAAGTTGTTTATGTGCAGGCATTAATGTTGAAAAACCAAACCTTCATCAACCAAAATCCCTGTCTGTGCACAAAATTCATACCTTTGTCTTCTGTTTATTTATATTCAAGCAATAACATCCACACAAATCTAATCATCTGGACAAAATGGATCAAACAACCTTGTTCTCCTAATTTTACCAAATGTAAACACCTCAATGTAAGACATTCGCAGCATTCAATTTAACAAAGACCTGTCTGTGCACATTCTCAACACCCTGCTCTTCTGTTTATTTATATTCAAGCAATAACATCCACACAAATCCAATAATCTGGACAAAATGGATCAAACAATGACCCATGTTCTCCTAATTTTACCAAATGTAAACACCTCAATGTAAGACATATACGTAGCATTCAATTTAACAAATCCAATCCCTACAGTTGGAAGCCATTGGGATAGCAATAACATATTCATTCATTTTGTGGAAAACAATACAAGATGAGTTGCAATTTTACCACAGTGGTTTACAAAACCAGCCCCCCTAAAATACAACAGCAGTTTATGTACATCAAAGACCCTAATTCTCAGTAGAAAGCTGGGACAAGTATACGCAGCATTTGGATGAAACTCTCCTCATAGAATGGGTCATTCTTACGGGCAAATATGCCTTGAATAGGTAATTTGTTAAGGTCGAAATCTCTATCAATCAACATTTCCATTGTATGCACATCATCCTCACTTGCAGGTAAATTTAAGTTAGAAATAAGGTATTTTATGGGAGTTGACTCACATGGCAAGCTAGATGACCGTGGCACATGCTGGAAATCTGGAATCCCATCTACAACACTGGCGATGGGGAACAGAACTTCCACCGCTTCATGAATAGTTGAGCAAGTTGCATCATATTCAACAGAAGCAGCGGCCATTTCTTCATCCACGATGGGCCCTTGCTTATTGTGGGTGTCTTCCACAATAAACTCAATTTCACATACAGAGTGCGCCGCTGCGGCCGCCG
>NBIL01034123.1:0-12613 GCA_002752925.1 Viola pubescens var. scabriuscula
GAGTTCCCTTGGCTAGATCTTACCAATTGCTCCACATATCATCCGGGTCTTGAACCTTAGGCCGGATCATATCAATTATCCTTTCACAAACGAATATTTCATGGGTAACGATATGGTTTGCTTCAGTAACTTGTTCACCTAACCATGAGAATTATTATTGTGCAAATGAAAGGTGCATGGTTAACGTCATGGTTTCTCTCAATAAGCCATGTCTAGCCTCTTACTACTCAAGTTGTTCAACCTACTAAGGGATTTGCTAAAAGGCGCCGACTTGCACCGGTGCTAGAAGGCCATAAAGTGCCCCAGGTGCATACTTGTAATTTCCTTGGTAGCTACTGTGCATATTTTTTAATCTCTCTATATAGACGCTGATGTGGCATAACCCAATAAAAATAAAATAAAAAATAAAAAATAATATTAAACGTAAAATCATTCTTTTAATTTGAGAAATAAGGGAAAAAAGGACAGGCGAGATATTCTTTTAATTTATAATTTTTTTACTTTTACTGTGTTATGTCAGGTCAGCGTCTATTTGGTGTAAGGAAAGAGATGACAAAATTTCCAAGTCATTTTTTTAGTAAATAAATTTTCAGGTCAACTAAAATCTAAGGTCAATTTTTGAAAGAGCCAAATAAATTTTAAGACAATTAATATGGTGTGACCTGTTAAAATTGGCAAACGTGAGGTTCTATTTGACTAAATTACAAACATGAGATATTTTTTGGACATTTGATATAAACGTGGAGGTGATTTTATGGCTTTAATCTTATTAATATTATAATTTTTATTTTTCTATTATTTTTATTTAACATTTAATTTACAATAATAAAAACCTACAATAGGAGGTCATTTGTAATTTAGCCGGTCAAAACTTAACGAAATAGGTAAAAAATTTAATGTCAAACCTCCATCTCTTTTGCTTCCTCGTTTGTCTATGAAATAAAACAAATAATCTTAGGACACTTGAACAAGCTTTCTCCATAGTTCTCTCCATAAATTCTTTTTCAAGCCTTGCTCGATTCTTGTCACTTAGAAATATCTTATAAATAATTATGAAAATCAAATATACCAATAAATAATTGCAAGTCAAGCTTCTTACATTTCTTGTACTTCACTTCTTGGATAAGGAACCTGTCTTCAGAGAAATCGAATACTCGAAGCTTGGTTGTCAATATTACCCTTCTTGGATCCATATCACCGGGTGTCCTCTCAGATGAGACTAGCGTTATTCGAGTTCTGTCTGACTCCAAAAAGTGGTGACTCTCTTAGTATAGTTTTCTCAATTCTCAAGACTCGAGCTCAATATTTTAATCAAGAGTTATGTCCCTTAAGGCCTTACCATTTAACCACAACCAATATTAGTGATTCTACTCTAATAATTACTAGTGCTTTCCAACTATTGTCCAATAATTAACTAGAAAACATAATAATTTCTCCCTGTTTCAAATTACATATTTGTTTTATGAGTGGTGTTATTATTACACCCCAAATTGTTATTCTCACTCTTATCTTAAGAAATTACTACGCTGCTCATTCTCACATTTTATCTACCTTTTTAATCTCACATTTTAATACTTAAATTTAAAAAACTAGTATACCTTTTTCTTTTGAAATCACGACTAAAAAGACTAATTTCAAAACAAAATAATCAAATTGATTTTTTCCTTAATTAATTGTCCATCCCATTTGCGAAGTACTTTTCTTTTTTATATTAACATCCAAATTAATAAAAAAATGTTTTTAGGAATTCATGAATTTTTTTAATTAAAAACCTTGCATTATCTCCTTTTTGTTTTGTGTGGATATTAACATTCACACCAATTGTTTTGTGTGAATTTTTAATATCCACACAGAACAAAAAGGAGATAATTCAAGGTTTTTAATTAAAAGAAAATCCATGAATTCATGTAAACAATTTTACAGCATGAGTATATGAGAAGAAAAGGATGCGTATGTGTGCTATAAATCAATTTTAACTGACTAAGAATTCCTATAAATAATTAATTCTAAGCAATTCAAAAAGCTGAGTGCATAAATCCCATAATCTTTTTTTTTTCTTTTTTTAAAGAATTTTTTTTTTTTTTTTAAGCAGGTATTATGAGATGGCAGTGTAATAATTTTCCTAGATTATGGGAGTAACAATTTAAGATGTGAGAATAACATCATTCTTGTCTTATTATCATGGTTGCGATTTTTTGTTTGGAATAAGTGTCATTTTGAAAATTTGAATGAAATAATTACGTTAATTTCTAATTTTATCCATATTTAATTCTATATCTCCAAAGAGTGAGAGTATTCTTGGAAAGGAAGCTCGTATTTTTTACCTAAACAAGTAGAGCCTAGTTTAAACTTTATTCATTTTTTGATGGGAAAATGACAATTTTATTAAGATTCATCGCAGGAGGATCGAGTACAAGCTTGACTGACAATCTACTTTATTACATTCATGCTTCGACAGTGTTGCAATCACTTCTATGATTAAGCATCGTCCAGCAGAGTTTCACATGGAAGGTCCGTTCAGCAAAATAAACTAACAAATGCCATAAACCATTAAAAAACCCCAATCTTTTCAAGAAATACGGTTTTAAAGTATAAAGCACTCGCTACATTTTGAACCAAGAAATAAAACCCCACTCACTACATAAATAAATATCAAGTATAGATTATGACAGTACAATTTCAGGGTTTGCCACATCATAAGACACATAGGATTTAGGAATGGCAACGTGTATGCACGCGATTTTTTTATATACACAAATCCTGGCTGACTGGACAATCACCAGTCCTCAGCTCCTTTTGTCACACCAAAAAGAACTGCAATCAAGGCAATAACAGCCTGCACAAGCAGCAGCAGTAATTCATACAATAATTAGTTCTGAGTAGACAATCCAAAGGAATTTACTTGTTCATTCTTTTTCAACAAACAAATAAAAAATAGCAGAATATAAAGGCACTTTTATGTAATAAATTAAAGTTCTTGCAGCCTAGTTCGAAAAATCTTGCTAGTATATGTAAATTGGCATCTCAAACTGAAAATGGAGACTAAATTATTTTAAGCTATCAAAGGCTATATCCATTTGAATTATACCGTTAAAAAAGCACGTAAAGCTTATACATATTTATTCAAGAAAATTCACAACAGCATCGTTATCATACGAAACACCAAGATGTACGAGAAATAGTAATAGCAATATAGCTATGTGAAACTCAATGCAGGGATCATGATACTAGAACTGCTGCCATTTTGATGTCTAATCAACATGCTAGCATGTGATCCTTCATAATAATTGGTTGATAAAATAAACCAGATTTCCTTTCCACAAATGCAGAAATACTTGTACTCATTAGAATATGGAACTGTAGGTTTCCGCTAATGTTGTGGGAAGAAAGGGTGAAAGAGTGGTGGGAAATAAAAATTGTGGAAAAAATATAAAAACAACATGTAACATACAAATGAGCTTTTCCTTTTGCAGCTCAACAGCACTCTCTAAAGTAAGAATAGGGTTCTTTCATAATCATAGAAATGTTAAAAGAAACAGGCATGTCTTATTGATAAAGTATTTAAGTGTTCCGGATGCTAGCATGAAATACTACGATTTGATCAACGATTATAAACAGGAGCATTCACAAATAAAGGGGAAAACAAAAGGGCACAAAGCAATTACAAAAGAAACATACTGATTTTTCCTCCCAACACATTCTTAAAAGATTTTTACATGCCAGGAAAGCATGCTTTTGTGTGAAACAGCATTTGATTGTGCAATAGGGACCAACAATCAACAATAACACCTCAATGCCAGATTCCAATAGGCAAACCTGCTTTTAACCAGCTGAGAATTACGTAACATACTCATAGAAGAACAAAACCAATAGCTAATAGACAAGGGTAATGTTTAGTATATTGACCATGCCTGGGCCATCACAACCATATCTCGCCGCAGCTTCAATCTCTCTTGTTTGAATTGTTTTTTCTTTTTTCTTTATCTTGTTTGAATGCTTTTATATGCACTTTAGTTCACAACAACTTGCAATGTCACTTCTAAAAATGTTGTGTAATCACTATACAAATATGAAGTGACTAGATACTTTTTTTTCCCCATGAATGCCTTCTTGTCAAGAAGAGATGAAGAGCATAGCTAAGAAAACCTAAGTTAACATGTTTAAACATTGCATGTGTTAATGCTATTTGAAAAGTTAAACGATTAATTTCAATCATTTATGTCAATAAAAGAACCTTGAGTCTTATGATTTTTAATGTTGGTTACAAGCCATGGCTATCTTTATTCCTGCCAGGATTGCCAAAAAGTCTTAGGGCAAAGTCTTACCGTATAGTTCTCACAGACAATTGTTTTGTTAAGATTTTTCTGAAAAAATAAAATAAAGGAACAATGTTTTCTTATTTAGGAATCTTCCCCAATTAAAAAAGGGTACTACTTCTTATAGTTTCTAGGATAAAGAGCGATGCCCTTGTTCTTGCTAGTTTAGACATCCGCCCCAGACATAGTACGGAAGAGGACTTAGTTTGACGCAAAATTTGACCCGAGAATACCCTTAACCAAGACCAGAAACCTTAGTTTCAGTCATAAAAACCTATGCTTATAACCATTTATTAATGGTTCAATGACCAATATTTAAAAGAGCTTTGAGTTTCCTTTGGCTCTGTGCATTGCCAGATTCATCTACACTTCCTATCAATACCCTTGCTTTAAGCTCTAACTGCTCACATATCTGGAACAGCCACCATTGACTTTGATTTTGACCATAATTTACCACTTTTTTTTTTTTGAGCTATCACCTACTCAGCTATTCCCCTAAAATCCTAATCCTCTTGTCAATGACCGCTTCCTTAGAATCCTCTTGTCAATGATCGCTTCCTTAGAATCCTCTCATTCAGCAAAGATATCCAATATCAATCACCATTCCCCACTTATGCCATTAAAAAGGTACCCTGTTCTCTAGTTTGAGAATCTGTTTATCACTAAAAAATGATGTGATGTGACACAATTTATGGGAAATAGGAAGTCTTAGTTTGTAACTTGACTAAACTATAAATTATCCACTGGGCCATCAGCTTGGTTGGAGTATTCCCTATTTCACATGCAAAATGTAGATATGCTTGCATGCCCATCTCTCAATATACAGAGGAGCCCAAATTACTACAGCAGAAAAGGTTGTCATACAAACTGTAGAAATGACATTTTCACCCTTGGGGAATGGATACAGTTATCATTTCCTTGCTTTTCTTCATCAAAACAGCTAAAAATCAAACTCCTTAAATAGTGTGCATACATATATGAATGCACCAGCTTAATAATATTCGGCTAGCCGATAGGCCTTGTGGGGAGAAAGCTAAAGTAGGGTAACGAAGATTGTTGAGTATGCATGAATAATTAGTGAACTAGGTGATTCTTATGAAACATTAGTCCACATCTATGTCCATTCAAAGGTATTAATGGAGACAGATATTATAGCAAGCACTCATGTGGAAAATCATAATGGTAGGAAAAGTACTCCAAGTCCAACTACAGCACTCCCCTCAATTGAAAAGTGGAAAGACATGCATGCAAATCTCAAACAATTTTTTTCTATACAAATTGGAGTCAAGCTAAATACTGTAGACCTTCATGGATCAAATAACAGTGTCTTCATCCCCAACTTTGAATTCAGGAAACTCTTCATACTAGAAGAGATAACATGTCTTTAACTGATGGATTATTGTAAAGGTTCCACAAACCAAAGAGCTACTTAACATAAGGCCTGGCTTACCAAATTAGATTATTTAGTTTTAGGGGAAAATGACAAGAGTTTTGCAATTTTTAGTTAATGGCTTCTTATAAAAAACTATGAGCAATAGCACAATCTATTGAACAAACTTCAAAATGTAAACAATTAGCAAATCCACAGAAGCAACTAGCAACTAATTTATCTCCAGTGTATACAGCATACAACCATGTAATACACAATGTGCAACTTAGAACTTTCTCCTATGATTTGCACTCACAATTCCCACATCCACAGAAGCAACTAGCAACTTATTTATCTCCAGTGTATACACCATGCAGCCATGTAAACTATAACGTGCAACTTAGAAGTTTGTCCTACGAGTGCTCTTTCACATCAAGATGTTTCCTTAAGTAATAACTCATAAGTCTCCTGTGTATTATAAAGCACAGTATTCTCAAAGCCAAAAGGGAAGAATAAGAAAGAGTTACTCACTGCAATTGTGCAAGCCACATATCCTGGCTTTTCACGAGGATCTATCCTCCCCCCACAAACTAGAATAATGAGCCCTATATACCATGGGATGCTACCAAGAGGGAAACCAATAATGAACCTACAAAACAAAAATATTCAACTCTTTAACTATTAAAGGAAAAAGTTTTAACAAGGTCCAACAAACAACTAATAGAACAAAAATACAGACACCACAATTCTAGGCTTTCTATCATTTAGCATACAGTACAATAAGCTGAGATAATAGTTGATACTGCTAACAGGGCACTCAACAGTTGAGCATATGTGCATGTTGAATAGACAATGAAGTTTGAGCTAAGCAGGTGAACCAAACCCGTTTACCAATTCTATGGCATTTCTGACTCCAAATCACTTTTTTTTTCCCGCGCCAAAATGGAGTTTGTAAGCCAACACATGGAGAAGAACCCAAAAATAAGGTAGGAAATGCCAGCTTTTTACTAATATGTAAGCGGGAGAAGAACTTACAGGAACCAACCAAGGCCAAGGCCGCAACAACGAAGGCGATGCCCTCTTACAGGTCTTCCTTCGGCAACAGCGTAACCTGAAACAAGCATAAACGAAGCACAATTGAATTCCAATGAAAACCCACAAATTAAACTCTGTTGATCTTCCTCTTTTAGAGAAGAATCCAGTACCTGGGACGGATTGGTAGCCATGAGCGTAGTACTGAGCAGAGGAGTCGCGGAGTCCAGGAGGAGGGACGGGCTGAGGGAAGCCGATGACTGGTGGTTGTTGTTGTGGAGGTGGGTAGTTGGCGACACCTTCAAAAGTACCATATTGGGGAGGTTGTGGTGGTGGGTAGTCGCGGTGGTGTTCGTGACCGACAACGACGCCGGTGTCCCTGTTCTTGTCGTCTTCACCGCTCATTGTTAACAACCTTGGTTTGATTGGATCGGATCGTGAGTAAGAAAGTGGTGATGGTGGGATCTTTAGTGATCTTAGTGGTTTAGCTTAGCTTGGGTTGAGTAGGAGCGAAAATGGACTGGATTTGATCAAGAAGAAGAGTTTCAGAAGTCTGATTGATTTGAGTCATTGCCATTCATAAACGTAATTATCTGGCATTGACTAAGAAACTTCCTTCAAAAATAAGATTTTTTTTGGGGGCTAAATTTAATAATTAAATATGAAAAATAAGAAAATATATGCACTCACACAACCTTATATTATATATAAATAATTTATCTTTTTCTTATGCTTAACTGATTTTATAAATTAATAATTATTAGATAAATGTTTTTATATTATTATGTGTTGAATCAGTGTTATATTTTTGTTTTATGATGTCCATAGATCCAAACATCTAGAAATCTTGAGGTAAAACATTGAGTCAATTACATAATTATGACTTTATTTTTTTATTTATTTTTAAATGTAAGAATTACTTTCTTTTTTTTGTGTGTGTGGGTCAGAAAGTTTCAATTCAATCAAATTAACTACTTCAATTATATTTACCAAGAAAATAAAAACTAATCAATTAACCAAGCTGGGTTAGTCAACTTTTTTTTCTAATATTATAAACTGATTTAATATTTAGTTTATCGATTGGATTCATCCGTCTAATTTTTATATATGATATATTTTTTTCTAAAATATCTTGTGGAGTTACAATGAAAGGTGGTCATCAATTCGGTGTCAGAATTTTTACCATCCAAACTTTTTTTCCCATTCAAATTAACTCAAATTGTTTTAGCAAGCCATACTCATGTTCTAAGATTAAATTTTGATTTCATTGTTCAAATATTTTAATTGTTTTAAATTTTATTTATTTATGTTTCAAAATTTTAACCAAAGGATCAAACAATATATTCAAATAGATGCCAAAATTTTGAATAACTAATTTTTTTTTTCAATAGGCGGATGTGAGATTAATCCATATATGTACCTTTACCACCAACAAAATAATTAATTAAGTTTACATAGTTTTTTTTTTTAAATAATTATAACCTTCATTCATTAATCAAATCTGCAATTACAAAAAATTGAATAAAAGCACGACATTCGACTAGCCATACTTCTTCCAAACTGGAAGTCACAACCCTTTTAGCAAGAGTATGTGCGACAACATTAGTAACTCTCCTAACATGAGAGAAAGAACATTGCGTGAAAAGATGAGACAAATCTTTAACATCGTCTGCTATCAGCCCAACTACTGATAAAGAGTGGTTTGATGCTTTAATGGCATGAATAAATTCTAGACAATCAGATCGAACCTCAATTCTATCCAAATGATTTGACATTGCTAACTACGAAGCTCTCCGAATCGCTAGTCCTTCTATAACTGACACCCCATATTTCGTTGGAACACATTCTGCTGCACTGAGTAGGACATTTCCATTAAAATCGCGAGCCACAATGCTAATGCCCACCGAATTTGTGCCTATTGTCGTGTCAGTGTTGATCCAAATAGTACCCACACTTGGAGGATTCCACTTATGGCTGTCTTCCTGAACAGACCGAGAAACATCTTGTTCATCAGCCAAATTGGCGTTCCTATAATCAACCAAAAGCCTTGCTCCGTTTGCCACCACTATTGCATGACTATTTATTTTGCCGTTAAAAACTCGGTCATTTCTCGAATTCCACAAGGCCCATAAAATTGAACAACAATAATCTATCTCCGTAGCGGATAACAAAGTTGATTGTGCTATAATTGATGCGGTTTTTACCGTTAGTTTTCCTATGATTCGATTGATATGCTGCTGTTATCAGCAGGTATTTTGCCTTTAATTGGAGGAAACGCTTTAGAGCAGATTGGAGCTAATTCGGAGTATTTTGGACCATTTTGGAGCAGCTTTGGAGCAAAGACCATCTTGACCATGGAACCAGTACAACTCTCTTGATCAAGACAGCATCCCCTTGATCAAGCATCTCCGAGAATCATCTTCCAAGCAAATCACGGATTTCTCGCCGGTAGTCGATCTCATCCTACCCCGCCAGTAGGCGAAATTCAAGGGTGAATCCAGCTGATTTGTCTCCGCCTATTTTGTAGAGAGGAAGAGATTTATTATCAAACAATATTTTATATTTTCTTTCCCTTATCGTTTAGCGGGATTTTAGGAAGAGAGGACTATTTATACTCTTCCTAGGGTTTCATTAAGGGCACCGATCGATGGAACGATCATAGAATTTTAGAGGGAACAGCGCCGTACTTTCGCTCTATTCATTACATACTTTGCTCCTCTGGAAACGAAGGATTCTTCACCATTTTCAATATAAGTTTATTGTGTTTTCTATTTCATATATGAGTAGCTAATTTCATTCGTTCTTGGTGGAGGTATCTAAGGCATGAGTATGAGTATCGCATGAGACCAAGTCGATCTTCATTAATCTTTGATTTGTATTTAATTGATTCTCGTGCTTAATCTTTGTATCTCTGTCTAGTTATAGATCTGGCCAATCTATAATTCTGCAGCAGCGCAATTGTCATTCCGACTTGGATAACGTAATCTCAAGCCCAGGAAGGATCGAAGTAGACACCTATGTGTTAGCGGCACGGATCGCGAAGCACAGATTGCGAAGCACTAGGGGAAAATGTTGATCTCACGAAAGCCCAATTGACACCCGAGGAAACCGTCGGGAATTGTCTTCTCCTAGTTCGACCATCTGCCAACTAGTAAATCCCCTAAGGAAGGGTAGTTGGTAAGGCACCACCGGTAACCCTTAATCCTAAGCGCATTGGCCTTGGGGTGGTGTTGAGAAGGAGAGAAGGTAGAGGGACCAGGGGTATCGAAGTCCTATAGCAACTCTATAGATCAAGGAGGAATATTCTCGTGTCGATGATTGCATCTCATTACTCATAGTCATTAACCTCTGTAGGACTCTATCTCATATCTAGTTCACCGAATCATTCACTTCATTGTCTTGATCAAGGATACCTTCTTCCTTGACCAAGGTGATCTTTTAGCGTTAATTTTAGTATTCGTTATTTCTCTAATCCAAATACCTCAGATACACTATTACAAGCATCTATTAAGATTAGTACGACTAAGTTCCCTGTGGATCGAACCTCTTACCACTATACTCAAATCTATTTTGTTTATAGTAGCAAGTTGACTATAAATTTTATTCTTGACGCGTCTCGACAGTGCGAATCAGAAGTCCTAATATGCACAATCCACTCACCAAATGAATCATTAGGATTGAAAGCTAGTACCGTTGAGACCAGGCACAACTGCCACACTTGTTGAGCAAAAGAACAGGTAAGCAAGCAGTGCTCTATTGTCTCCTCCCCTTGCAGACAACAAAGGCACTCTGAACCCTCCAAAATATGACGTCTCACTAGATTAGCTCTAGTTGCAAGGCCATTATGAGTTGCTTGGCCATTAGAAGGCTCTACAAGTAAGTCCACCATGAAGACAAGTCACTTGGAAGATTCTGAACACTTTAGGTCTGATTTTCCAACAAAGCATGGTAACCACTTTTAACTAAATAAACATCATTTGTCGTGTGTCCCTAGATCAAACAACCTGGCCTCTAGTAAAGGCTAATCAGAATGGACAAAACTACATTCCTATCCTCTTCAACAAAGGTGCGATTAACCAAGGGAAAATTCCAAACACCATTCTCCTTATTAATCAACGAACTCACCATATTTCCCTGATAATGGCTCTCCGTATCTGTTTGAGGCAACCTATTCTAATTGGACGAAATCGAAGGATCATGCCAGATACGCACTCGTTCACCATTCCTAATTCTCCACCTGCAACCACTTTGTAGCACACCCCTACCAGCCAGAATACTTCTCCAAATATAACTTGGATTATCCCCTCGATTAGCAGCCATAAAATCTCTAGAAAATACCTAGCTTTCAGGACTCGAGCCAATAAAGAATTAGGAGTCCGAAGAATACGCCAACCCTATTTTGCAAGCAAAGAAAGATTAAAGTCCCTCAATTTCCGGAATCCCATCCCACTATCTTTTTTTGCTTTGCAAAGTACACTCCATGGTACCCTGTTTACACGACATTCTTCATTCTTACAACCCCCCACCAATAACGTCTCATAACCTTTTCCATCTCCTCACAAATACCAACCGACAACTCAAAACTACTCATAAGATATGTTAGGATAGCCTGAGCAACTAATTTGAGGAGAACCTCTTTTCCCGCTTAAGAAATATGTTTTTCCTTCCACCCAACCAATTATTTTGCAAAGTCAGTCCCGCATGTTGCTAAACATTTGATTTTTTTATCTACCAAACGTAACTGAGAGGCCGAGGTACTTAGTATGATGGTCAACCATTGGCACTCCCAGAACATGTTGGACAATATTTCTTGTTGTTTCAGCCACGATCCTACTAAAGGAAACCTCCGATTTATCTAGATTAACTTTTTGTCCTAAAGCCTCCTCATAGTCTCTTAGAATTTTAGCCACGACTTCCACCTCCACCGACGTTGCCCTAGTAAAGATAAGACTATCATCTTCATAAAATAGAGGGCTAAATGTCGGTGTCAACCGACAAACCTAAATCCAATGGATGCTTACTCGAGATAAAGACTCCTCACAAGCCTTCAATTTATCACCAATTGGTTGTCCCATAGTATTATTCCAAGAATGCAGGATCGTATTTGCACAACTGTCCTCATGCAACCAAGCAACTTCAAACCGATAGATCTTCTCCCTTCGTTGCGGTTCTAATTTTCTCCATACTTGAAGTAATAGGGGGCAATGATCCGAACCAATACGCGACAAATGGTATAAACATGCTTCCGGAAAAAGCGCCAGCCAATCAGAAGTCGCAAAACATCTGTCAAGACGTTTTTGAATAGTTCTTGCACCCTACTGATTATTACACCAAGTAAAATGTTGACCATGATACCCAATATTATAGAACCCACACTCCTCAACCACATCTCAAACTGCAGTCATTACCGCCAAAGGACAAACACAACCCCCATTTTTCTCATGAGATCATAAAATTTCATTAAAATCCCCTACACATACCCATGGAATCTTACTCCTTGTCCTTAACTCTTGAAGGAGCTCCAATGTTTTATGTTTATCATTAGACAGTGACCAACCATAAATACTAGTAAATCACTAGTAATCATAAATACCACTACCACCTTTTATTAAAACATAAATACAATGCAATCTCAGAGAGGGCACTTCTAGCTTTAATAGCTTATTCAGAATCTGCATTGCCAGTTGGTTCCCAAGCCCCCGACAGTTCCAAGCTAAACAATTTATTTTTGTAGGCGGAGGTTGCTGGCTGGTCTAGTTGGAGAAATAGCCTCTCCACGAGCTTTTTTCGGTGTCCTCTCCATAGACAAAACATCCTACATCACAATACTATCTGCATGTGTACACTTCTTACCTTTAACCTCCTCAGTCTGCTTCTTCCTACCATACCCATATTT
>NBIL01034139.1:0-13022 GCA_002752925.1 Viola pubescens var. scabriuscula
CCTGGAAGATGGTTTTCATGGAGTAGAGCTGCTGAATTGCTGATGTGGGCTGTGCAGTGCAAAAACAGGGGTTTGTTGGAAAAACAGCTTGAATCAAAATTCACTTTATTCTCTATTTTTTTTAATAATAATAAAAAGCTTCAAGAACATGAATATATTCATATAAAGACTAAAGCATGCACCGTCTAATCTAAAGAAAATGCATCGGTTAATAGGTTTTACCATGCACCATGTGTATATTTCAGAGCTAGTTTATGGTTTTAAGATGAGCATAACTTCTTTATGTGAATAACCGAGACTGAAACGATATAATCATTATGTTATACTACATCATAGAGGTCAGCAGCAGAGATGCGTTTGTCCCTCCAAAACCAAACGAATTTGACAAAGCTGCTCTTACCGGCATCTCCTTCGACGCAGTCAAGGGCATAAACTCGTCTTCAAATATCGGATCTGGTTTGGTGAGGTTGAGAGTTAAAGGCGCAATTCCCTGAAATACAATGGCAAGCACTCTGTTGTAATGCTGACTCTTGACTACCACAAAAGTGTCTGACAAGTTGAGCATGAAAAGGTTTGTGTGCTACAAATTGTGTCTATTTAAAGCAATGGAAGCTATGGATAAAGACAGCAAAACCCCACATTCAGCCCGGCTCCTCGTTGTTCATTTCCTTTTAAAAAGCAAAGAGAGAATGACTACAACATGCCAATGGATTTTTAAATGAACATCTCATTGGAGAGAATGTACACATGCCACACACCAAAAAAGACGCATGCTTGGTGCACTTCTTTGACTTTTGGTATACCATTCTTTTATTTTTGCCAAAAGGTTAAAATTACGTACACTACATTCTCTCCTCCATCAAACAGAAGAAAACTCAAAATCACGGCGGATTATATGCGCATGCCTACCATAAATTGATATATATGCATGCATTGATCTAGGTTTATCTCAGTTCTTCAAATTTGCTATAGTATAGATTTACCGAAGCCTAATTTAACTACCCAAGGAGCAGGCAAGACATTACTTACATGGTGTATGGCTAACACTGAGAAAATTGCTTCAACTGCACCAGCTGCTCCAAGGAGATGGCCAACTGCACCCTGGATTTAATCATAAAATGACCCAAAAAAGTTTTAGAAAAAAACCATGACAGACTTTGTTCTTTGTTCTATAAAAATCAACATGACTCTGGTCATTGTTAACAAGACACTTCTCCTATGAACATTCATGGAAATCATCACATCACTAAAGAGTTTATAGAAAATTTCACACAACTCATGCACATTGAACAGGAATTAACAATAATTTCCTCACGGAGTAATTGGACAATTGACCATGTTTGAACCAATAGCTGTGTCAATAAAACTCTACTTTGATCCCCTCTCACAAATGAAGCAGGTTTGGAAATCCTACCTTTGTTGAAGACAATGCCAAAGCACCAGACATTGCATGTTTGGAGAATACGTTTTTTATGGCATTGGCTTCTATCGCGTCACCTGAATAAGAAACTTCAGCATTCAGGAACATGGAGATAAACAGAGTATAACCAATTTTCTACACATGCTGACTTGTAAAGTTAAAAGAAGCAAAATGTAAGTCAAGGTTTACCAAGAGGTGTGGAAGTAGCATGGGCGTTTATGTAGTCCACTTGATTTGGATGAAGACCAGACTGCAATTATTGGAAAGAACAAATGTTATAAGGAACCGCGTTTTCATTATGAGGGTTGACTAGTTGATGAAATTCTCTTCAGTAATACAGCACAAACATTAGCAGAATTAACAACAAAATGCAACAATAAAACCACAGAGATTGAGAATATCAGTCTTAGAAGTAATCTATAATAATCAATTGGAAAACCCTTTAAATAAAGTTGGACGCATCTGAACAACTAATGAAGGCACAGTAAAAATCTTAAACCTTTACACACAGTTTCCCTACCTGTCTTAAGGCACGAGTCATGGCCAAAGTAGCCCCCCTTCCATCAGCATGTGGTTGTGTAATATGATATGCATCACCTGATAAATATTCACATCTTCATGAATAACAAAATCTACCAAGACACACGTCATGGCCAAAGTAGCCAAGAACGACAAATAACTTCTTCTTTTTCTTTTAAAACAACCTGACATCCCATAGCCACGAACCTCCGCGTATATCTTTGCTCCTCGTTCTTTTGCATGCTCAAGTTCCTTGATAATGTGAAGGCAAAGAGATAGATCAGTCCAACATCCGGATCAATAAGGGAACCACAATAGAAAGTTTGATAACGAAATGCCTCCACTTACTTCTAATACCATGACACCAGAACCTTCACCTATCCTGATATCAAAGAACAAGTTGGATAGCATTAAGAACAAGAACGAATAACATATAATAGTTAGCCAGCTACAAGAAATGTTCTTACACAAATCCATCACGGTCACAATCAAAAGGCCGCGACGATTCTCGAGGCATAGAATTATGCTTTGTAGTCAAAGCCCTTGATCTGGAATTGAACATGAAATGGTTAGAAACTAACTAAGGACATGTCATAAAGCCCAATGCTATGTTCCATACAAAATGTCTAGAGTATAACTTTGTCAAGAATACACTGTGACACAGACACTCTAGAAACCTTAAGTGACATGACAAATCAATGTAGGTAGAAACCAATTATCTGAGAACATTTCATAAGCATATCGGCAGAGGTTTTATATAACCCAAGAAACTATTTACATCAACTCAAACCACTGCCCCTTCATCCTCCAATAACTGGATACAAAATCTAATGAATTTTTATTTAAAAACAATCTCCACTTGCATTGCCTTTATATAAGGATGAAGTGACTGCAGTCAAGTCTCAAATAATCACTTGTTCAATGTTGCTAGCGACTTTCCAGGGCACTATACGACCAACTTGAAACTACAGTTTATAATAATAATTTTAAAAAAAAACTTGAATTTATGGTAGCAAATGATCTACAAAAAGCCAAACTACAGCAGCATCTTATAAGGCTAGGACAAAAGCCTTGATCAAACACATATCCTTGAGTTCTATTTGTGCTTTCGAAACTTTTAGGGGTTCTACAAGTTAGGCACTCAACAATAAAAAATCACCATAGTCGGCATCCAGTAAGGAAGCTACAGAGCTTATCTTAATAACAAAACTGAGGCACATTATTTTTTTACAAACAATAACCTGCACCACTTAGTAAGCAGCAGAACAGCCCCTTGTATAGGTTGGTTGGAGTTGGGAACCTAATCTAATATAACAACACTAAGGGAGGTAATTTGTTTCAACCAGCACCTGCAAAATCCTGCTATTGATAAAGCATCTATGCTGGATTCTGTACCCCCAGCCACCATAACATCTGAATCTCCAAACTGAATCATTCTTGTAGCATCACCAATTGAATGTGCCCCAGTAGCACAAGCAGTCACAGCAGCATGGTTTGGTCCCTGCAGTCAAAGAAAGGACTTGATTACTTAGTGAATAATGAAGTTATTCAACTTACCCAGAAAACATTGTTAGGGTTGCACGCATACTTGGCAACTTATACTACTCTTTGAACATCAAAGCTGATTGGCTTTGATAACTTTTGTGCTAGAATGAGCTATGCCCTATTTGACTACTTTTGTACACATACACTAAATCACATCATCCTTCAGCTTCCATTATCTAATTCAATCATTTATGGCAGAGAGAAAGAAACATCTGCATATATAGCTACCAGAATCTGCCACTGCAGATGTATGGTACTAAAGAGATGAAGCACTATTGGACAAGTTCTGGTAAGCACATTGACGCACAAGATACAATATTAAGCATGGGAATTATATAGCCACCTGAAATCCATATCTCATGCTGACATGCCCTGATGCCATGTTGATCAGTATCCGTGGGATGAAAAATGGACTAAGTCGGCGAAGTCGCTGCATTGACAAAGCCTAGACATCAGCCTAATTGTTTGCAAAGGCATAAAGGTTATTGTCAACTTCCAAAGAGAAAAGCAATGAGGAACTAACAATGATCATGTCAAAGAAGATGTAGAAGCATGAGGACAGAGGTGGTGAAACAATAACTAGAATCTTCCCCTTTTTTTCAATGCAACAAGAGAATGATGACTTACCTTCTCACAAATCATTTGGGATGCATCCAATATATCAGTTATGCTTCCAATTCCCCCACCAATAGAAACACCCTGGGATTCTTCATGTTAATGGAAACATAATCAGAAGGTTCGAACACTGTTACTTTACTATTCATTCTCCACCAAATTATCCAAATAAAACAACCAGTCACAAATTACCGTCATTTCTTTCTGTTCCTGCTCAGTAGGCACCCATTTAGCATCTTTAAGAGCTTCATCTGCAGCACACAATGCATATCCTATGAACCTTGCCATCGACCGATTCTCCTGAAAGAAAACAAGACATTAGAAAACAAGACACAAAACCGAAACAGAAAAACAAGAAGAAATGCTTTTTGTTAACTTTATTTACCTTGGAATTAAGCCATAAATCCTCATTGAATTCACCAGGACCAGACCCACACGGCACAATTGCAGCCACTTTAGAGGTCAACTGGTCAAATGTATACAACTGAGTGTCCTCATCGAAAGAATTCATTTTGAGATCCTGAGGAGTTATAGCCCTAACCCCACATTCTCCATCTATCAAGCGCTTCCATGTTGTTTCCACTCCACAGCCCAAAGGCGTAACCAAGCCCAAGCCTGAACCGAAACAGACAAAGTTCGTTCATTTATGTACATGTACAAACAAGTGTTCAGAGAGAGAACGGAGAGAGGTGTTACCGGTGACGACGACTCGACGAGGAGTTACTGCAGGAGGAGGGTCGAAGAAAGACAAGTGGCGTCGAGAGTGATAGGTTGAAGGTGATGGAAGCAATAACAACCTACGCCACCGAGAACAGCTGGCCATGGATTTGCCGGCGGAGAGGAGAAGGAGTGTGGAGTTATGTGTCGGAGGAGGAGGAGGAGATGAGGACGTAGACAGTCTAGCAGCAGCAGGAGTAAAGTGAAAGAATACGACGCCGTTAACCTGATACGTCATCTAAGTTTATTATTGCACTTTCTTAGACATAAACCAATATCTCTCTTGGCTAATTTTGGAATTCGAGTCCTGAGTGTTGGATAAAACTCATAATAAAATTAGTCTTCGTTAAGAAAACACCGAGGATAAAAAAAAATTACACTTAGATATAAAGGGTTCATAATAATGAAGTAGTAATACCTCTACTTTTATCATATTCGTTCTTAGATTTATTTTTCACACCGACATATAATTGTGGATAACGACACAACCCACGTGCGGCTCACAATTTCTTATATCATGTTAATGTGGTTATTATAACTTTTAATAATTAATGATATCAAATATATATAAAATTCACTTTTTTATATTAACGTGAATGATATTATTTAGAACTTATTTTATAAAGTATGCTACATCTTATTTTGTGTCCATATCTTGTGATTTTTAATTTTTTTATATCGTAGTGTCCGTATCCGTATTATATCGGGAGTCTCTGTTAATGTTTTTACTTCATAAATAATAATTAAATAAAATAAGAAAAAGACAAAAGTATTAAAATAAAATAAAGAAAAGAAAATAATTGCCACGTGACATGCCGCCATAATAATTGCAAGTGCCTTCACTTCATTATCACATCTCGCAATCTCAATCTGCAAGATTCTAATTTTTTCTTCAAACCTAACATCTAACCCCAATCTATCCATCTACCACTCCGACTCTCCTTAGGTTTGCAACAAAACTAAATACATAAATAAATAAATTATCAGAAATAAGAAACAATCGTATTAAAATTGTAGTCCTAAAAATAAATCAAAAGAGGAAAAAAAAACATATATATACACTCTTTCCCCTTGACTCCACTTCTTCGTCAATCCAAATCGGAATCAGAAGAAAGAACCCAACACACAACAACAGCGCTGCACGAAGACAAAACTCAAAAATCCCAAATCAAATCAAACTTTAGTGGTGGGTTTTGTTTTTGTTATTAGAATCAAGAATTAGAAAAAAAGATTACTAGTAGATACGATGAAAAGAGAGAGGGAGAACCCATGTGGGGTCTGCGGCCACTACCACAAGTACGAGGAAGGCGAGGTTTGTGGGATTTGCGGCCACCGCATGCCGGAGCCCGCCGAGAAGTCCGCCCTCTACGTCAGCGCCTTTCCTTCTCAGATCCTACCGGACTTCCTCTACTTAGGCAGCTACGACAACGCCTCCCGCTCCGAACTCCTCAAAACTCAAGGGATTTCTCGCGTCCTCAATGTAATTTACCTGTTTCCCCTACCTGGGTCTCTGTTCTTTTCTGCTTTCTTGTGCTTTTTTATTATAAAAATAAAAATTGTATCTTTTGTTTTTGCCCAAACCGCCTTTTGCTTGTGCAGACTGTACCTGCTTGTCAGAACCTGTACAAGAATTCATTCACTTATCACTGTCTACAAGATGAAAAAGTCTTGGAATTTGATGATGCAATCCAATTCTTAGGTGAGTCTTATGTTTTGTCAATTATCATTTCCAAGTTTGCTTTTGTCTTACCTTGTGTGTGGGTGATTAATTATCCAATCCAATCAATGATAGATTCTTGGGTATTGCCCTCGACTTTTGAATAATGATGCTGGTCAAAGTCTGAACTTTACTTTTCCTAACTTCTGGATCAATTTGTTATTTGCTAGTAGAGGTGATCTTGCTTTCATTTAAAAGCCCAACTTTTTTTCTATTCAGTTGCTGCTGACTTATAGCTCATCACATTGTGGAGGGTTTATTAGAAGGGTTTATAGTTGGTATTTGATTAGAGGAGAAGAACTTAATTTGACAACATTATATACTTAGCATACAGCTTAATGAGTATAAATAAATCCCCAGTGAGCTAGTGTGTTTCAGTGGCTGTTTTATGGCCTATTCCATCTTAATGATGTGTTTCAGTGATTGTTTTATGACCTATTCCATCTTCATGATGGCCAAATTAACAGGATTGTTTTGTCCTTTAGCTTAGTAAGCACTTCTTTATATGTTGCAAATACTTTTCCCCTCATAGATTAGAGACTTTGATGCAATATGTGTTACTTTTGGCAGAGCAATGTGAACGGGACAAGGCTCGTGTTCTGGTGCACTGCATGTCAGGGAAAACTAAGTGAGATTCTACTGGAAATTTTGTTTTTGTTCTTACTTTTTATCATGCTCACTTTGCATCATTTGGCCAAGTGTAGCCGTTTGTGTTTTGTCATTAAAAGACAATCCTTGCATATTAATTTCCCCCACGGGAATCATAACCACCCTTTTTGTGGACAGGTCTCCAGCTGTTGTTGTAGCTTACTTAATGAAGTCCAGGAAATGGAGGCTTGTACCAAGTTATCAGTGGGTGAAAGAGCGGAGGCCTTCTGTCGACATATCTCCAGGTACACCTACTACCTAAATCTTGACCCTGTTTTGCCTGAGAAGTTGCAGAAAAAGGCAATGTACATAGTTCACATTATGATTTCTTTGCTCTTGAATTTACATAGAGACAAGCGTATGGCTGATTTTTTTCTTGTAGATCTTAGTGTGGAAAAATTCATGCAAAGAAATAAGAAAGGATAGATTAGAAAGGCCAAACGACTTGCTTGTACCATCAAATTATTTTTGCGATAAAACACCACAATGTGTTGTATTATTGGCTTTTGTCATAGGGTGAGCTTTTACTTATACTATCTGCGTACTACTCTATGCCTGACTCAAATCTTTTGCTTTTTGGATGCATTGTAGCCATCTACCAGCAATTGCTGGAGTATGAGCAGAAGATTTTTGGGACAAATGAGAGTAGCGATCCAGCCATTCCATCCTTTCCACCTGCAAGTTCGCCATCCTTCAGCTTTGGTTACACGAGGGGTAATGATCCAGTTCCAGTCCCTACTTTCAACAGTCCTGGTGCTCCCTCTATTTTCTCCCAGCCTCCTCCGCAAGAGTTCCAATTTGGAGCTGCCCACCCTCCCAATAATCTGTCAGCAAGCCCCATCGGTGGCCATCCGCTGAACCCTAATGGTGGAGACTTTGCCATGGATTCCTGAACTTCTTATGTACCCTGCACTTAGATTTAGAAGTTCAAAGAGTCTCGCAAGTTTTCAACAAGTTTCGAGCTGAAAATTATACTATATATTTATTTTTTTGGTTTTTGGTTCGAGACTCAAAACCAGTCTCTTACTTGTTCAAAATGTTATACATGATTGATGATTATTTAATCAAGCATAGAGTTTTCGTTTAGGCATGACTAGTTTCAAAATTCTTTTATGTTTGATTGTGATTGCCTTTACAGATCCTTTTTTTGGCTTACAAGGATTCTTTTTTTTTTTATGTATAGCAAATTTGGATAGATCTCATCAGATTCAACTTTGACAGGTTTAGTCAGCAAGATTTTTTCAAAATATTTTTAAACAAATTAGAGGTCACATAGGTAACGTCAAACAATCACTGAAGTTCTCGTGCGAACTAGATTTAGTTGTAACACAGTAGACTTAGGATGCTGCGTATTTTAGACCTAAAAGATACAAACGATGAAGTAAGAACTCTTTTTAAGTTTTAACATCCTTTTATTTACGATCAACTTTCACTTCAAATGGTACACCGAAAGTATAAACTAGTTTGTTTTTGTCTCTCTTTTATCACTATTTTTATACACTCCAAGTTTGGTTTTACCCACAATCATATTAACAAGATTGACTAATCAATCATTAGTACACCAAAGCTTCAAGGGATGACTTGACAAGCCACAGCAAGCCTGGATCGTTTCGCTTCAACACCAAATAGGTTTCTTCCCTCCCAATCTCGTTGAAAACAACATCTTCACCAAACCCGACCAAACGCAGAATTTCTATTGCAGCTGCATTGTCACAGGAAGCATGTAAGTATCAGAAGACCTAATAGGAGCTGGGGATTCCCCAGTCATAGCAAAGAAACACGAAGTTTCGTGGCAATACTAAATTGCAGAAACACAACTGAGAAAAGGTGCGAACCTTGGTGATTGACAACGTTCTTCTGGATTGTGGGATTAGACTGCAAACATCAATCATGAGGTCAGACAACAAATAAGAAAGGAAGAAAGATTTCATTATTCTCTATATTGAAGTTCAAAAAGAAAATCACCATGCAATATCGTATATACCTTGCGAAGTCTCTTGAATTTCATCTCATCTGGGTGTTCAATCACATTCCTGACGGTAGTTGAAAACAAAAAAATGAACACAGCCTTTACTAATGCCTCAAGGAAGGAAAATGTAGAAGAAAAAGAGAAAATCCAAACAACTTTGTGTAAACTTGCAGGTTTTATAATCCCAAGCACTATATTTGGGGTAAACAAGTCACCGTGTAAGGTGTAAAACAATGTCCCAGAGCTCCAAAAGATCTTGAAGGGAATGAACAAAAGAAATAAAACCAGATGAGTATACCTGATTATCTTAGACAGAGTTTGCATGGCGGCAGTTGCTTCATGGGGACTAACTTCAGATCTCAGGATTGCAATAGCCTTCTGCAGACGACTACAAACAACAGTAACAGGATCTTGGATTCTTTGTAATTCTTGATCATCCGGGTCTGGTTCGTCAATTTGCATACTGGATATTTCCTGAGATGGGACTACAACAACATCAGCATCAGGATCTGCCACGACACTTCTATTGGCGCGTAATTCATCAGGATCAGGTTCTCTGCTCGCCTCATTTTCGAGGAATTGTTCATCTCTTTCAGTTACTACAGAATCATCCTGATTAGGTCTCTCCATGATTCCATCTACCACAGATTTATGCTCCACTTCTAAGTCATCTGGATCAGGTTCTCTGCGTGCCTCATTTTTGTGGGCTTGTACTTCATGGCTCTCTGTAACTATTGACTCATTTGGATTAGGTCTTTCAATGTTTTCATCTCCCACAAAATTATGTTCCATTTCTAAGTCGTCTGGATCTGGTTCATCAAATGTTTTACTCGGACGGATTCCACCATTAAGGGTCTCCATCAACTTTGCAGGATAACCTTGACAATCATCTGGATCAGGTTCATACTTGTTATGATCACAAGAAAGTCCATCATGATCAGGTCCACCATCAGGTTTATGGCGAACTACATCCATGTGTTCAACACAAATATTCTCTCCCACTATATAATCTGAAACATTGGGTTCATCATGTAAAGTGAAACTGGAATCATCAGGGTCAGGTTCCGCATGATCATCAGATACTCCTGTACTGTTAGCAGACACATCTACTAAACGACGATAAGCAGCAGCCACTGAAGTTTCACGGGCACTTGGCAGCTTTGCAGCATCTCCCCCTAGCTTCTGGGATGCGGTACCATTGTCAGAACTGTAGTATTCTTCGTCATAATGCGCTGGATATCTGATTCCGCTCAATGTGTGTCCCGTTGATTTTGTCCAATCCAAACTACTAGCTTCTTCATTCAGCTGTCAGAAAAAAAATAACTAAAACTCATTGAAACATAAGGGTGAATTCAAAGCAATAACTTGCTCCTGAAACCCTAACCATAAAATGACTTTTGTTTGCACACATATTTACCTGTCTGTCCAGAGCAAAAAAGTTTGCATCGTGTTCAGAGTGTACCATGTGAGCCTGGAATGATAACATAAACAACATATATATTCACTAAAATACTTATATGGAAAAATTAATACCAAAATAGGAAGCAAAAAAAGTTCAAGAAATTGTTAGGTATAGATCTTACAAGTTCATGCAAAAGTGTCTTTTTTATGCTTTCGTATTTTCTAAAACCATTCAAGTCATCAGTTCGAAGACGCAGAGATATTTCCTCCCCATGATTCTGCAATAAAAAAAGAGAATATATATTCTGAAGAAAAAGAGATCAAAAGGAAGTACACTAGCCATTAAAGTAAACAGCATACTTCTCATCTTTTGAGGATAGTTTACCTTATTAAAACCAAGAATGCATTTCGGGCTCACACCAACATAACCTACCGGGGCCATCTCAGTCATGATTCCAACACGCCAACGGTGCTTTAAAAAGCCATTAATAGTCAAAAATTAGACTTCACAATTGAGATAATGATTATTAACTTGCAAGATGCGTCAAATAATACCTTGTTCATTATTGCAACAATTCCTGGGTCAGCAGCAAGCATATGCATCCTTTTCAATGCCTCTGAAGCAGGAGGATTCAACTGCAGACAGTAAGGTCAAGGGTGAACAGTGATACTTCTAATCAAGGGTAGCTTGATATTTCTTTGAAAGGTATAGAACGTTTTACAGATTAAAAAGAAACTCAAAGATTATCTTTGTTTTCTTAGAAAATGTGCAAAGAGAGTGATTAGCAAAAAAATGCACCTCAATTCCTGGAAGTTGAAGTGTCCGAAAATCACAAAAGATACAAGGTCCTTGTGGAAGTTTAAGCAAACTAGGAGACCTAGCAGACATTAGCTTCTTCATTCTCTTCTCCTCTTCATCAAATCCAGCAATTCTCATGTCGATCTTTGCATCTTGTAGAACTTTATCAACCTCATCTTCAGACACTCCCATCATTCTGATAGCCCTCTCCTGAAATGAAAGAAGCATGCATTGGAGAACACTACAACATTCTGTAATATACAGCATTCTAAGAAGGTGACTACAAAGTCCAAAAGATCAATTCTAAAACTCCGCTGAAGGTTTAGTTAGCCAGTATTCCCTGGGCTCGTTGCATCTGTTTTAAGAACATAAGTTGTAAAAGAAAACTCAAATGTGACTCCTAATAAGGCAACCAGTGATGTTTCGATTACACCTAGCTCAGTGTTGGCAATACTTCCAGCACAGAAACTTTTAAGCTTGCACGACAAGGTCCAGTAAACTTTCATGCCAGATATGTGCAGCCAGAGCAAGACAAAATCAAATGGAGTATGTCGCACATCCCAAACATCAACCACAGACCATAATTCCAGCCAGACCAACCCTTAGAGATAGGTACAACGAAGGTTTATCATAAGTACCATCAAAACAATAAAAAACTATTCATCAATTAAAGATCAAGTAGGAAACAATACCTCATCAAGAGAAGCTTCCCTCAAAGTTAAGCGTGCATGTTTGTTAGAGAAAGGGAACAGCAGTTTTGAGCTTTTGCTAGAAAATTGTGGAACAATGAACCGCATAGTGTCTGCCTTGACATCAGTTAATTTCTGAAGTTCATCTCCTAGCTCCTTCAGAGATGCATCAGAGTTCATTTCAATAATATACTTCTTTCCCCTCCATAGAACAGTTAAATTCAGCACACTTTCCGCGTTTTGCATATTGCTTCTACAATGTAAGAAAGAACAATAAACTAAGCCATGAAGAAGCTAAGGAACAACAAGACTCTTAATAAAAAGAAGAAAATCATAGCACACTCTATGATTCACAAAACCCATGAGCATATCCAAACCTAGTGATTTCCAAAACAGTAAATACTAATAGCTATGATTACAAATTTAGATGAAAATAATCAAATGGTTGGAATTCCAAATCAAAGAAACCAAGAAAAAACCATTAATGCTTCAAACAGTAATTCAAGCACAGACCCATATCATCACACAAGTTAGAGGCCCTAATTATGAAGAAACATAAGACAATCATCAACAGCGGAAGAAACCCAGATTGAGAGAATTCACAACAAAAAATAAGTTTCGATCTTTACCCGATTTTCGATTCGTTGGTTTCCGTCTCCAGGTCTGTCTCTATGTTAGAAGGACGGAATATTCTGTTTGTTTTCGGTTCTCTGGAATTTGTAAAAGTGGAAATCACAGAAATGAAAAATGAACTTTATATAGGCATGGGCGCACGGGAAGATGAAGATACGAGGCGGCGCATTATAGGCGTGAGCGTGGGAGGGTAATGCTAAAATGAGCTGTGAGCTCTTTGTTTGTCAAATTGGTGTTTTGTCGCACGATTGCTTGCGTATGCAATGTCGTATGTGATAAGAAAGGTCCAGAATGTTTGGGGAAAAGATAATTTAGTCCCTTTCTTTGACCATGCAGAGAGTAGTTAACTA
>NBIL01034208.1:0-18830 GCA_002752925.1 Viola pubescens var. scabriuscula
CATTCTCAGCCTCGGTCTATCATGCATTAGGGACAATAGTATCTAGATTATTCTTGTAACACCAATAATGCTCAAATGAGATTATAGTGAGAAACTAGTCTCCAGCCGTTGGCACAAAAGTCAATAATGTATGAATGAGATTGGTCTCTCGTCTTTGGCAGAAAAGACACCTAGTGAATTTGAAAAATTAGCAGTGAGCAGCTCAATGGAGCATTTTTCATCTTTATAGGTCAGTCATAGATCCTGTTTGCTCACTGATCAAAGCAGTAAATTTAAATTTCCCTTCATCATTATGCAATATGGGTGGCTGTCAACTGCACAACACACGCGTCCAGCGGACTTGGAGATGGTTGGAGCTGCAAATCACAACCAAGCCCATTTTATTTATTTTCTGAAGACAATTTAAGTCCGTTGGTTTTTATCCAAAAAGAACTCACTTTCAGTTTCAGTTGTGCGGTCCCAGACAGAAAAGGAAAGCATGGCCTTTCTTCATCTTCCTTCATCACTTGTGCTTAAAACTTCCACGCATCCTGCATTGCCACCACCCGTCACCGCCTCGTCTCGTTCCTTGCTCCCAACTTTTCCGATCCAAACTTCAGACAAACTGAGCAATTGGGTCCTCAATTTTCAATCCAAATCTTTGAACTTAGTGCTCTCCGGTGCTCTCGCTCTCGCTCTTTCCGTCTCAGGTGAAGTCTGAAAACAACACCATTTTAGCTTGTGGCTGAAACATGTTTATTCTTTGCTAAGTGTACTGATGAATTTCTGCATTCCCGTTGATGCTTATTTTACTGACTGGCAGTCCAGTTGTTCTTGTTACCATGGTAGAAAGAAACATTCTTTTTGTTGTCCTTGTTAAGACTAATTGAAAATGATGCTAATCATTGTAGGAATTGGAGTTGCTGAGGCAAAAGTTGGGGTAAACAAGCCTGAATTGCTGCCTAAAGAGTTTACAACTGTTATAGATGTCGCTGGATTTCTCTCTGATGGCCAGGTTAGGTTCCTTTCTTTTAACTTTTTCCTTTTTCCTTCTTTTGGTGTAGGTAAGTATGTAGATAGTTACTGGTGTTTGCTCATTCTTTCCAATTCCAAGTTTCATGAACCTACTCCCTTGAGGTTTCCATGTGGATCATTCTAGTTGGTTATGCAATTGAAACACAACCTAGCTTTCCATGAGTATAGCTTCTCATTCTTGCACTCTGAACTATTGAGGTTTGTTCCTATAAACCAAACATGATGCTAGCGGTAGTCAAGCACGGTAAGCTCCCAATGGCTAAACAAAGAAATCTTTCCATGACTAGTTAGAGCTTTAGCTGTTAGTGTCCCAAATATGGGGGCAATGATTTTGTTTGTTTCCTTCAATGATTTTGTTTGTTGATTTGAGTCATAATACAACAGCCCCCCCTACATCCAAGTCCTGACCGTTTCGTGGTCTTTCAATTGAATACATGAGAGTTATAAGTCGAATTTCTGGCAATGATAGGATTGTAGGAATTATACTAAATGGGAAATGCTGTCTGTTCCCAGGAGAAAAGACTTGCGCAGGAGATTGCAGATATTGAAAAGGATACTGGATTCAAATTGAGACTCTTAGCTCAAAATTATCCCGACACACCTGGTATCTTCTTTAACTAAGTGCTTGTTACAGGATTTGACTTTTTTCACCTTTAATTTTGTATTCCTTTTTCCCGTTTTGAAGGCTTCATCATACTCAGCTCTCTAATTACTCTTCTTTCTTTTTCTTTTCCGCTTTCAGGTTTAGCTATAAGAGATTTCTGGCAAGTAGATGATAGAACTATTGTTTTTGTTGCTGATCCCAACTTTGGTAAAAGGATTCATGCGCCTTACTGTATTCTTTCGGAAACATCCACCATTAATGGTTACAGCTAACAAACTTTTTTGACCAGGAAACATATTAAACTTCAATGTGGGGGCTTCTGTTGATCTGGACATTCCGCGTAGCTTCTGGAACCGTTTAGCAGGGAAGTATGGAAACATGTTTTATTGGAAAGAGAAGGTATACATCTAAAATCTGTGTTTTTTCACTTACAATTTCAACTTACAAGCTCTTCAGCGATTTATGAGGAAGTTATCGTTTAATTGATTACGAAACCAGGGGGAAGATTCCTCTATCGAAGCTGCTGTAATGGCAATATCGAGTTGCTTGAGAGAACCAGTCAGCTCTAATAATTGCGCTGAGGTGAAATAGTAGAGGATCTGAATAACAATGTAGTAATGGCACATGATAGTCAAGATTACAGGTTAGCCGAAAAGTCCAAATTGGTTTCATTTCTGTAAAAATTATAACAATGTGACATTTTTCTGGTGTACAATGTGCAACATTCTATTGGTTTTCAAATCAATGTGATATTACCAGGTACTTATTACTCCCAACATTTGGCCAAGTACCAAAAGGTAAAAAAGAATGGTAGTATACAGTTAGAAAAATCAGCACTCTTTCAAGCATGGAAGATGGATCATGTCTTGGAGAAGTTATCATCTTCTCCCTCTCCTTTCTCTTAGAATCATCTCTAGCTCTTCAGGTTGACAGGGGAGAGCGAGAACTCCCTGCTGATCGAACCCGTATTCCTCTTTTGCGAGCTCCAGCAACTTCAAGAATGCTGGATTATGCAGATACCTCAACTCCACAACAAACCGCTTCTGTTCTCCAGTACCCTTTACTGCAGTAACCACAAAATGCCCCTCCTTTACGTCTTCCGGAACCATTCTTGCAACCTCCATCTCTTCTTCGTCGACCTTTCGATCAACAAGTTTCGGTGATGTAGATGCCAACATGAGGAGAACCTTTTGAAGCTTTCTGATGAAAAGCTTGAGCTTTATTATGCTTCTGATGCTTTCTTTTCTGCTGTTCTTCATGGCCATAGTGATCAGTGGAAGTAATTTTAGCAGTGTTTTACACTTCTTGCTTGATTTTTTTTTCTTTCTTCTATTGGATTGTTTTGATTGGACAGGGTAGGAGGAGGAGGAGGGATATATACAGGTTGGTCAAGGAAATTGGAAGCATGTTTTGAAGTTTCTAAAGGACATGAACATTTATTGCTTACATTTGTTGGTTCATGTCCTATGAGCTCTTTCCTCCAATTGGGTGGGGTCTTGAAAGACACGGTTTACTACATATTTTAAAAAATAACACGGTTCACACTTCACTACTGTTATATTCCCCATAGTTCAAAATATTATTTTTTTGGTTGAGCAAAGAAAAAATAGTTCACAATTTGGGTTTATTATTAAAATATGAAATAAGGTTACCATTAAGCGCATCTGTTATATGGTGCACAACATACATGATTTACCCACCGCTTTTGATTCACATGTTGTGTCTGATTGAAATACATTATTCAAATTTGAATCGATATAGACTAAATTCAATTAAAAATTTCACAGTTCGTCGTTGTCTCTGATTGAAATACATTATTTTAGTTTGAAAAATCATAGACCGAATCCTATCAAGAATTATTTCAACTATAGACTCAATTTCATCAAAAACTATTTCAATCGATTGCGTCAATTCTCTATAACAAAAATCTCACGATATATGTGTCATTTTTGCAACTTGGGGTATGTAAAAAGGTATAGTTTTATCTTGAGGATGAAGAACCGACTGAATATATTTTTGATGAGTTGACTTAATAATGAAATGAAAATGGTTTTCTTCCATCTCAAGTGTCGGCCCTAATTCATTTAATATCTTCAAACCCATTACTCATGCTGTTATTTCATTGGTCCTATTCTTTTGTCATATGAGCGAAATCAGGAACTCATGTCCTGCTTGCGTTTCAAGTCTCATCCCACTCCTTCATGTAAAAAGCCTAGAACAAATTGGTATAATTACGGGATAATAATTAATTGCAATTCTTTTACTAATAATTAAAACAGATCATATCCCTATCTGATATAATACTTTAATGGCAAGTAACGTTATTGTAATATAAATACAACACGTATTTTCTCCACTCTACTGTTAAAATTGAACTTATTGACTTAATTAAACCTTCAATAGTTTAATTGTAATTAGCTAATGTTGAAAAGTGCATGCCATTATTATTTTTATAACTTTTAAATAGCATTTTCAATTATTATAAGCGATTAAGAAAAGAATTTGTTTAGTATGTTTATAACAAAAGTTGTAAGTTCGATATTTGGTACGGTAATAATAATAATAATATAACTATTTTAAAATAAATAAATTAAGAAAGGAATAAAAAAGCTGACTAAATAACGATAATGGTCTAACCGCTAAGCTTATTTTTAATTAAAAAAAGTTTGACCCGATTGACACCACATCCACAGTGTCTCCGCGGAACCACCGAAAAAACAAAAGAGCAAATAATTATAAAAAATAAATAAATAACACCGGAATTTAAAAAATAAAAATAAATCGAGAAAAGCGCACAGGAAACGGCATGTCGTCGCACTCAACTTTCATACTCTCGCTATCTTCTTCTCCCCTGTACTGTATCTCTTTGTTTTTGTTAACAGACTCTAGAGCTATGTCCAAAACTTAAAAATGGCGGAACTTCTAAATGCGGTCACCCAAACTTGCCTAATAATCAAAACACGACCGTACGCTTTCCCTACCAACTCCCACCAACGCAAAAAAACCCAGTCATTGACTAGAAAAAACAGTTCCACACTTCACCAAATTCATGGTGTTCAATGCTTCTTACAAGGTTATTCGCACATAATCGAACATACCATTCAATTTCCATATCTGTTAAAACTAATTTATATTGTTCTTTTTTGTTCTTGCAGGTGGTTCAGGAGTAGAAAAGCGTACGGGCAGCTCAGCAGAATATAGTAATGTACGTAAATTTTTTAGATGGAAGAAACTTGTTTTAATTTGCTTAGTTGATTTGAGACTTAATTTCATTCATGGGTTGTGGCTTAGAGTTTAGATTGATTGGGTATTTGTTTCATTTTTCAAACTTAGGCTAATTGGTGTGATGGGGGAGAATCAGAGCACTTCCCACATGTACAAACTCTTAGAAATTTTCCTCAGGAGGAGCTTGAGGGAAAAGTTGTCATGGTCAGATTTGATAGCAGCATTTTGTTGAGGAAAGAACTTGACCAGAGCTCACCAATGCTTTCCAAATCAATTCTCACTATCAAGTATTTGTATGAATCTAGAGCCAAAGTAATACTTGTGGGTGGTTGGAGGGAGACACATGATCCAGGAATTTATGACACGGAGTCTGTTGCGGGTATGCATCAATATCATTCATGCTTCTAGTTTACTGGTTTTGATGGTTTTGTGGGTATGTAATCTGTTCTTTTCGGGGTATTTTATGTTGTCATATTATCATCATTTCATTCCAGATATCTTATCGTCATTTCTCCAATACGAAGTTGTTGCTGTAGAATGTGTTTCCTGCAATGCACTGTTGAATATGGAAGTCTTCAACAATGCAAACATATTCCTCCTTCAGAACCTTTCTGAGTTTAAAGAGGAAGTTATGAACGATTCAAAATTTTCCAAGCTGTTATCATCCGGAGTTGATATTTTTGTTAATGACTCTTTTTCTGTGTCTCACAAAATTCTTGCATCAACTGTTGGTGCTGCTCGATTTTGTACTGTTTGTGTGGCTGGATTTCACTTTGAAGAGAGTCTACGCCAGTTGAAGAAGGCTGTGGACACTAACAAATCACCGTATTTTGCAATTGTATGTCGCCAACAAAATGCACCATTATATGCTAGTTTCTTTGGTTTGTAAGCTGTCTCTCATTTTGCATTAGATCTTACTCTTTGACTAGTGCTTTACATTCTTCACTTGTCACCTGCGTTCTCTTTTCTAATGCAGATTGGAGGAAGTAATCTCTGGAAAAAAGCAGCTGCTTTGCAGTTCTTAGCTTCTAGATGCGAAGGACTGATCTTTGTCGGAATGATGTCATTTCAAATAATGCGTGCCTTGGGATATTCCATTCCTTCCAACTTTCTTGAAACTCGGGCACAAAAAGCTGCTTTGGATATAATCCAGACAGCAGGTGATAGAAACGTTCAAATTTTCTATCCTAAAGACTTTTGCTGCGTGAATAAACAGTTTCCCGGGCGAATGGAAATAGTTCAAGCCCACAGTTTTTTGGACGGTGAGATTTAAGCCCTTGAAATATGACATTCTCTCCTCAGCCTCATATGCTTTCTTCATTCTTTGAGTGACTTAATTACCTTTTCTGTAGTTATTTATGGCCTGTACTGTTTGTCATCTTGTGCTACAAAATTCAAACCATTTTAACTCACTAGTTAGGGAATTTTTTGATCATTTTCATGTCAGCTGAAAGTCATCAAACTTTCTTCTGTAATTTTCACGGTCACCACTACTGCGTCGGTCTGTAGGGTTACAGCTGATGGTGCCGAACCATCTGTGCTACTGTTTTCAATTTCTTCACTTTTCATCTCATTTCTATTTGGTTTTGTTGTGGGTCCCATATTTGAGAGGGTGTTAGCCTCACCACCCCACCCCACCCCCCTCCTCCTCCTCGTAGGTTTTTGTATACACCCCTAATAATTTCTTCTCCCAATGTGTGCTATATGTTTTAGAAAGGAAATGTATGATAATGACACTTTATATATATCACTACCATACTTGAGAAGTGTTGTAGTTTTTGTCAATGGAATGCTTACCCATGTTTATTTCTTTTCTTAGGTTGGCTACCTGTTGATCTCGGGCCTTCATCAATTGAGGAAATAAATTCCTTACTTACGACATGCAAGGTATTGATAAGGTCATGATGCCGAGTAACATGGCATAATAAGCTACCTAATATTTGTTACTCATTGTACTACAGAAAATTCTCTGGATTGGTCCAGTGAATTTCAAGTTCTCGAGTCAACTTACTACTGGAGCATCCAAATTAGCTCAAAGACTTTATGAACTACTTAGAAGAAATTGTGATATAACTGTCGTTGGCAATATGGCATGTGAAGCACTAATGACGAGATCTAGTTCCACAGTGCCTTATGATATAGTTGAGGATGCTTCAGTTGTATGGGAGTTTTTCAAACAAAGGAAGCTTCCTGGGATCATGGCTTTAGATAGGGTATGCTTTCTGAACTCCATCTCTGTTTGCTTTTTTATTTCAGCAAGTGGTAGCTAAAACGATTAATATGTTCAATGAAACCTTAATAAATAAGAATATAGCAGTTGCTCTTTTTAATCCTCCTTTCTTGAAGGGGTCAAAAGCACTAAAATTTCTCCAGCTTCATGTGATGTTGTTGAACATTGCTCATTTTGTGCATCATGCAGGCTTATCCATTTGAGATCGATTGGGGCGCTGCCTACTCTGATCCTACTAAACCATTGGTAGTTGATATTGGATGTGGTATTGTTCCCATTTTTCTTTCCTCCTTTTTTATTTCCTCATATCTGTAAGTCAAATTCATGACGAGAAAAAGATAATAATGAGGCGTCTTTTTTTAAGAGAAACTAAACAAGAAACAAAATGAGATTCAACTATTTTAGCAGATTTATTCACAGGATTCCCATTTCTGGAAAGGTGTGCATGCTTTATTGATAAGTCTCCTTCCTGAATTGATGTTTTAGCTTTAACTTCATTAGCCTTGAAGAATATTATGAAATGTGAGGCTTGTGTGAGAGTGCAATTTATGTTATTATCTCACGTCTGATTAAAATGGCAGGTAATGGCCTCTTTCTTTTGAAGATGGCTAGCAGAAGAAAGGATTTCAACTTTCTTGGTCTGGAAATTAATAAAAAGGTTATCTGCTTTCTACTTTCCCCCGTTCATTCAATGGTAGCGACTGTTTCTTGTGACTTCCTTTTTACTATTTTTTTCTTTTCCAGCTTGTAAGACGCTGTATGGAT
This sequence comes from Viola pubescens var. scabriuscula, assembly GCA_002752925.1. Taxonomy (NCBI): domain Eukaryota; kingdom Viridiplantae; phylum Streptophyta; class Magnoliopsida; order Malpighiales; family Violaceae; genus Viola; species Viola pubescens. The sequence continues at coordinate 7,839 of NBIL01034208.1, forward strand.
TCTGTTCATCAATCAGGCATTCAAAATGGGTACGCTATAAATATCAACACATTTCTGACAAAATGAATTGCTAAGCTAGTCAGAGAGGATCTGTTTGAATAGCTTTTCGGACTTTTCCTTGTTCATCATCGTGGATGTCTTTTCTTGTGTTGCATACTTTAGGTACTTTATTGCAACAAATGCAACATCAACATTCCGGACTATAGTATCTTCATACCCTGGGGAGTTGGTCCTTGCTTCCATTCAGGTAGAGGAGACAGATGTCTATGGCCAAGCTGTCTGATGCATTTGTTTGTGTGATATCCTTCACAAAGTTATGAGTCTCTAGCTGTGCATCCTATAAACCAAAAGACTAGTTGTATCTCTGGACGTTTTGAGGTTTGATTTAAGTCAGCCTGAGTTTGACTTCTTGGCTTAAATTGCCATTTGTTACCCTGTCCAGTGTCCAGACCCTGATTTCAGAAACCCAGAACATCGGTGGAGAATGCTGCAAAGGTCATTGGTTGAAGCAGTTGTCGATATCCTTGCAGAGGATGGGAAGGTAACACAAATTCACAACTTCCAGATTTTGTCTTGCGCATAGCAGTGTTAAATCTTCATTTTTTGAAAGCGTAGATGATCAATTTGGCTTATTCATGCTATTTACTGACCATCCTTGTATTATCTAGGTTTTTCTGCAATCTGACATAGAAGCAGTTGCTGTGAGAATGAAAGAACTATTTCTGAAGTGTAGCAAAGGCAAGCTCACTCTATCGAATGGCCAAGGAGTGTGGCTTCAGGAGAACCCATTTGGCGCAACGTCAGATTGGGAACAACATGTTCTTGATCGCGGGGATCCGATGTACAGATTAATGCTTTCTAAATGAATGACAATAACAGAGTGGCTGGCATGTGAAAAACTTGATCACATCAGATACCACTTACTGCACAAAAGGATTGCTTGGTACCATTTCCTAGTATCAAGTGGCAAGTGCCTCTTATGGTCATGTACAAGTAAGATATGCATCATTCTTTTGGACGGATGGTATTGGTATGCTCTTGCACGCGAATGGATAGAGGTTATTGGAGGCGACGAAGATGAAGCAGGCTTCTGCAACTATTTTCCAGAGAAAAGAGAACTAATATTTGTAGAGTCAGATGTGGAGGTAGCCGATATGTTATGAACTTATTCCCTGTAATGTTGTAGGGACACCCTTAAAAAGAAGGGCTTGTGTTTCTTTTGTCCTTGTAACTTTACATTACTATAAAGAAGAATGAATCTGATGTTCATATCCAATATAGTATAGTTTCTTCTTACTCCACTTTCTGTTGCCTAGCAAGTCACTCACACATGACATGACACAAAAGCAAAGGATACCTTAGAATTGCCCATTAAAGTTAGTTTGAAATTGGCATAAACTATGCAAGTAGTAACTATCGTCCTTTAAATAAAATGTTGTCGATTCGATCATTTTGTACGGAATAATATCCTACAAATAATGTGTACATAATTTTGAAATGGGACTTGGTACTTTCACAAAAGTGGTGCATGAATGTTAGCAGGAGTAGTCAAGGACTCAAGATACATCCTTCAAAATGCATTGCATCACAAAATGATCCAATCTCCAAATTCCAAACCAACAAATATATAACAGAAAATAAAAAGTGTTGTCACATTAATTTTTTTGTTAATTAGTGTACCTTTAGATGACAATGCCACGTGTGAAATTAAGTATGCCACGTGGACAGTTAGATCTTTTTCTATTTCTTATTTATTTTTTATATTTTTGGAATAAGAGCCACCAAAGCTTTACAGATTTACATAAATTGTGTCACAATATAAAAATATAAATAGTGTATCATCAAAGTTTAAATCTCTTCCCTTTATTATTTTTATTATTACTAGTACAATTTCCTTTTTTTTCTCCCAAGTAAAAAAAAAAGAGCGAAAAAGAGAAAAAGAAAATTCTTCTCTTTCCTGCTTTCTCTTTGAAGGAAAAAAAATACTGTAGCCTGGAAAAACATTCTCCGGTCACGATTTCTTCCTTGAACATCCTTCAATCTCTTGTGTCCGGTTCTTAGCTTTGCTCAATCATCGATTCTCGTTTCCTTCTGTGTAGGTATTACTAACTAGATTCCAATTTTACTGCTCTGTTTCGTAGGCTGTGAAGTATGGATGTCCGATCAAAATGTTCGAAACCCTAGTTTTTGTGTAGCTGTTAATAAATTGGGGAAAGTTCTCAAAACTAACATTTCATGGGTTTTATGGGTTTTTCATTCGTCGGTTGTTAGTTGTAGGATGATTTGGTTATGTTAATTGGGTTGAATAGTTGTGATTGAACTTAGAGTTTGATATTTGGGATCTAATGTGCTTTACGTCCTGCATTCTCGAATGTTGTTCGTAAGTGAAGGTTATAAGCTTAATTAGCTCTATTTTTTGAGTTAGTTTGATAATTTTGATTGGCGTTGCTTATCAACTTTGCAATATCATGCCTAGGGTCTGAAGGTGTAATTGTGGCTGATTAGGTTATTATTTTCTTTTTCTGGATAAAATATAAATCAGATGCAGTATGGCTGTTATCATTTTTGCTTTTTACCAAAATTGGAACTTAAATAAGTTTTGCTTGTGTTGGTAGCTTGATGCTTGCATGGTTGTATTTCCATCGTTTTGATTCTAGTTTATAGTTGTGATTAATATGTTCGGATGCTTACTAAGTTTGTAATTGTTTTCATTGATGAGAAAAGATTAGGAATAGGAAAGATAGTGACCGTGCTATAGCTGTATACTATCTACCAGTTCATATAATATAAAAAAGATCGATCCGATATTGATTTGGCATTAATTAGTGCGATCACTTACCTTGTTTTTATTGTAAAGTTAAGTTTTGTTTGTCACTTAATAGGTTACTGCATTTGCTTGAGCTCGACGTAACAGGAAGCGTTGCTCTGAAACTTCCAAAGTTGTGGTGCATGAGTATCTAGTGCTTCTGTGATGCCCTTAATATGGTGATGGAGGCAAAGATCTCCTCGAGTGCTGATGGACACCTTCATTTAGAGAATATTCCAATTCAGGACAGTGATTCTGGTATAATGTCATCCGCTCCTGATCACGTTGAGCCACGCCAACCTGGTAACTTATTTTTCTTGCCTTTTGATTCTTTCTTCTTTTTCCCTGATCTTAATTCTGTAAATATTTCCCAACGAGGTGTGACAGTTAACTTTTACTGTTGCAATGCAGAGAAAAGGCCAACACGGCAATGGGCAGCCTGGACACGTCAAGAGGAGGAAAGCTTCTTTACTGCATTACGACATGTTGGAAAGGCATGTTATTAGTAGCAGATACTCTTGACATTAATTTTTTTTTTCATTCTGTACACGGTCCTTAACTGTATTCTGCTTTGATTGCAGAATTTTGAGAAAATCACTCGCCGTGTGCAAAGTAAAAACAAAGACCAGGTAAATTTATTTTGAAGTTCTCTCCATTTGTTCTCATCTATTATTGTCATCATATTTTTCATGCTTCCTTTTCAACCTTTTTATTCTTTTGGTTCTCAGGTCAGACATTATTATTACCGTCTTGTGAGGCGTATGAACAAGTTGCTGGGTCCTGGACTATGCTTAGATGCAAAGAACTCGAAAGATACTAATGCTGCAATGCTTCGATGGTAATTATTACCTGTAGACTGTTTGATTTGCTTCCTCACATGTACACAATAATGGTGTCATCTCTTCTGCATTGCACTTCTTTTTAAGTTGTCCCATTTTTAGATCAATGGGTATGTAAACAAAGGATTCTTCTGTTCAAAGGAGCCTTTGTATATCGAACAAATGGGCTTCAGTTCTGGGTTGTATTTTCTGTGCCTTGATTGAATATTTCTTGCTCAACCTTCTTTTGGAAATCTATGGAGCGTGTGGCGCCTTTTGGTCTTAAATAGGCATAATGATCAATGATTATGGTTCCATTGTGGCAATGAGGATTCAGCCGCATTGCTTGTTAAGCTGATTTCTTTTTGCTTTATTTATCAATATCTCAATTTTATTTTTTTACTTCTCAAAATTTACTTTTTGCTTTATAGGTGGTCTCTATTGGAAAAGTATAGTTGCAAAGCCTCGAAGCTGCACCTAAAGCCGCGACGGTTCAAGATATTTATGGATGCACTGGTTAGTCTTGCTGTTTTTATCTCCCAATATCAATATTGCTAGTTAGGAAACTTAATAAATGTTATAAGCATAGTCAACTGATCAGTATATTCTGTGCATGAAGGAGAACCAACTCCTGAAAGACCGAAAGAAGAATGTAAGAAAGCGGTCCTCCCAGGCAGATAATGTTTCTCCTACAGCTTCAAGCACTACCACAAATCAGAATAGAGCATTAGGGCATGAGACTCGAACTGTTAAACTGGTTCTTGTGGAGAGTCAAAATATACAAAAAATAGGAGCCGGAAGAGGGTCATTAAAGCGTAATGTTTGTGTGGGGGTTATTCGCGGCAACAACAAAGGAGACTCAACTGCAAATAAACCTGCCAGGCAAAGGCGGAAACAAGGTTGTTATTACTTGTACCTTCTCCAAATCCTTCAGACTGTAGTTTCCTCTACAGGAGTAGTATAAGTATAAAATTTCACAAATTTATCATACTTCCTTTCATACATGAGATACAAATGGTGACCTACTTCAAAATATCTGCACAATTAGGGTATTGGTTGTGCAGTAAAAGGTTTCACTCGGATGTGCTTAAGGGCTTTATAAATTTGATAACCAAGTAATAGTGCTCTTTGTTGTTTTCAGTATTTTCCCAAAATCGATGTTCTTTTTATCCTTTATTCCACCTTACAGCCTTATTTTCCAGCTTTTTTACTCACTCTTTCCTGCTCAGGATCATGAATTCTTCTGTTGATTAACGTGCTGTTTTTTTGTGTCTTGGCTCATCAGCTGCATATAAAAAATGGGAAAAGGCTGCAATAGCTGGGGTCTCTTTGGTTGCTGATGCTGCTGAGCATTTGGAAAGGACAACTACTGATAAAGAGGTTGAGCATGACCAAGGTATGGCTGTTGAGATCAATTTCACACTTTTATTCCCCATTGAATTTGGCCAGCGCTTGAAGATTGAAGTTCTACATTTTGAATTATTTGGGTCTTTTTAATTTCCAGTGCAAACGGATCTTGATCCTGTTGACAAAGGATTAGCACCGGTGCCTGCTTCTTCACTTCATTGTACCGAGAGTAATGTGCACAATAATACGAAGCTTAAGCTCCAATTATTTCCAATTGATGACAGTACTCGAAGAGCCTTAGAAGTGGTAAGTAATGAGACTGCGTTGATAATTTCTGTTTGGAAGTGTCAGCAGCTCAGTAGCATTCATGGATTTTGAGGAAATGTTGGATCTTCATATGTTTGCAGGATAAACATAATCCGCACCTGGAGCTCACTCTTAGCACTCGGAAAAAAATATCATCAGTATTGGAGCATCTAAATCGGAAATGGGGTAACTCTAGTATAGCATGCGGCGAGCTAGTGCTCTTCCCTTACGTCGTTCAGAGAGAAAATCTTGCGAGTTATCAGAGATGGACACAAGACTCTATAGTCAGTGCAGCAGATGTATACAACTTGACTGGAAGCCCACCAGTATTTCGCTTGAGGTTTCTTTTTTTCTTTATAACTGTAGGGAAATCCATATTTTTGGTCAAAATGCTGAAATCCATATTTTGGGTTAAAATGCTGAATTCCATACTAACCGAGTGATTCATTTCTCAATGAAGGTATGGTTGGTTTCCAAATCTTGAATTTGCTTCTGCAACATTGCAAGTGGCCGCAACATCCAACTGCATCCCACTTGGGGTCCCAGTGAATGCAGAAAATGTAAATGAAGAGATTCAGGATTCTGTATCCACTTATAGATTATCAACCAATGATCAGTGCAAGAAACTTGTGGATCTCTGTGCGGATCATCTAAAAAATGATCCTCCTGTATCACCTTTGAGGGATCCATCCAATGCCATGAGTGGGTTTGTTGCCTTGGCTTCCAAAAGTTCTCTTGTTAAGCCCACTGATCCTGCTGCAAATATATCATGGCATAGAAAGGAGAATACAACTAATGCAAAGCAATTGGAAGACACGGTATGCGTACTTGTGCTTTTGAGTTAATTGTGTACCATTAGTCTTACAAACATGATTTACTATTCTTCTGACTGAGGATCTATCTTTTTTCCTACTTAATGGTACTTTGTCCTGTGTTCACTTAGAATGTCACTACGCTATCAACTCGGGAGTGGGCTGATAGCCTTACCAACATCAGTATTGGAGACCTACTCTCAGGAGTACCTCATGAAGCAAATCCTAACTGCATAGAACCACCTTTTCCTCAAAACACTCAATGTCTCGACCAGCTCCCATTTAGTTGTGATTCATTTGATGCTGCTATCGCTGCACATGTGTCAAGGCATCATAACAAGATGAACTTTTCATCAGCCCTCTCATCCTCAATCTGGGATGCTGAAGAAACATGTGATGCCTTCTCATTTCAAAGGGGTCATGCTTTTTGTCAGGAACTTCCTACTTCATCCCATGCTGCTTCCCCGACTACTGGAAAGCAGACGATTAGAAGAAGCCCAATGGCCTCGGGTGCCTTTCTTGAGGTATTATATTACACCTGCATGTTTGAGTAGTTTTGTTGTCAGATAGAACAACTGGTTGAACACAATGATCTTTATTTATTGCAGGACTTACCTGAGGTCGAGGAGCCTGTGGATTATCCTGCAGGTGGAGACCCTATGGATATATGCCCATCTGAGCCACAATTAGTGGACAATTCACCAAAGGATTTCAATGGATTGGCCGATATCTACTGGGTATGTTTGTTTCAACATTCTTTTCTTTTGTTTTTGGATTCTACTCTCTACACCCCCTTTGGTTTTTGCCGTCTAAATTTTGCATGGGAAATAAGTTACAAGCAATTCTTTTTCTCAAAATCTTGGAAATTTTGGCTGAACTTTCTTATACATGGCCTTTGTTTCATGCTGTCCACACCGTAATCTGAACTATTTTTTTCCGGCTCTGCAGCCCGAGTCCTTGGGACCATTAGATCTGGATATAGCATCCTCCAAATATCACAATGAAGATTTTATTCTAAGTGATAGTCTTGGTGGTTTAAGCAATCTGATAGCCAGTAGCTTGGATGCATTTCAAAGTTGCTCTTTCTTTGCTCTGAACAAGAAAGATTCAACTTCGAAGGTTGAAGCTCCAGGAAGTGCCTCATTTGCAGATTTTAAAATTGGCAGTGGGGTTTGAAATTACAAAACAAGATTCGGTCTCGTTAGTTATATGACTTTTATAGAGCATGAACTTTGCAAGGTGAAGATAGTGACTAATCCTTTTTTCGGTTTGGCTGACTTGAGGAGCGAGCGCTGAAGGGAGCGGTGCGAGCCAACAAAATACTGGCCGTGTGAAAAGTTCCCAGATCAGAGTCTCCTGCCTTTGTACAAAAATGGTGAATGAAATACCTAGAAGTATGATACCTCTCCCTCTCTCTCTTGTAATGTTGTGTCTATCCTGTAAATTTCTCTCCAGTACTTTTGTAACTATCCGACCTTTCTTTTCGGTATCAGATCTTTCTCCTGTGTTTTTCGGATGTACAAATATTTACTTGATCAAAAGCAAATAATGTTTAAACATTCAAGCAAACAGTGATATTTGGAGAAATAGTTCTAGTCGTGTGCCAGCGTTTTGATTGGTTAATTAAGGCCATGACATTATCTTCAAGATGTTGATGTTGATGTCTTTTACAAGTGTTAAGCAAGAAATGGAGAAGAAAAATGTGCTTATGATCATAATTTTTTTGTTTATATTCACTTGTCACGCAAGTATTTGAGGGTACATTATACTTTTGTGAGTGGTGTACTAAAAGTATTAACACTCTTACTGTCTTATCAACTTCCTACTTAAATGCACAACTTTATATTCATATTACAAAAAAAGTTAATAACTATAACATTATTCGTTGTTATTAGCTGCCTTGGCATTTGCCTGCGTGCATTTTGTGCTAGGCAGTGTTACTCGAATCGATTTATTCGTTTCTTTGCCAATAAATTGGGGACTTCAGCTATGTTTGTAGTCGGATTTTTAGGCTATTGGGCCTCGAGCTACTGTTCGAGTTGGATTGGTGGGCCGAGCATGTAAATCCAGTTTAGTTTGAGTTTCGAAATTCATTATAAGAGGGTTGAGTGTTTTCTCTTTTCTTTTTCTTTTTCCTCTATTTCACTCTCGACTGGTCACTGTAATTGTCACATCAATAATTTGCGTGAACGTTGGCGTTTTATTGGTCCACTTCGATTAATGCCCTTCAATGCATCGATTGTACAATACAAGTGCCAAAGTTTGTTATAATGTAAGATGGAGCGCAAGACAACACGATGCATTATTTCCACACACGAAAAACTCGATAATTCTAGAAAATATTATAAAGGTAAAACTATACAAGAAGAGTGTGCTAAAAAAACGAACCATGGACAAATATTTCCAATTACTAGGGAGGTAGAGACAAACTAGCCTACGTGTAACCAGTCATGAAACTGCGAGAATGGAGTTAAGGTTTTAAACTCTTTTAGTTACGATTGCGTTTATTATTCAATGAAATGATAATAAAATTACATGTTATGAGACAAGTATATTTAGTATCCAATGTGAACAATAAATGACAAAACGGCAAGAAATGACAATCAAAGAACTTTGCGGCAGATTTTTTATCCCATCATACATATTCTTATTAGAAGTTTCGTTAAACGATCCCAAATCATGACTATCATAATATAATTGGGATCTTATAACATCGTTGGTTTTACACTTTCTTTATTTATAAAAAAAAAGTATAAAATTATAATTTATGACCTAACAATATTATATCATAAACAAAATCTACATCTACACCTTATGTACATTCTCATCAATTTGCTCCTAACAGCAAATAGACAAGCTTGTTGATCATTTTTTCACTCCTTCCAACAATACCATGATGCCATGGAAATCAAATTAATCCGTTGTAAATTATAAATTAATTATCTAATATACTTTTATTTATTTGATAATTTTACCAAGTAAAATTTACAAGAATAAATTAAACGTCTACACCTGAGATTTTGGGGTGGGATGGATGAAAATAAAATTCTACATGAATCGTCATCGTGTTGACCAAGTCAATCATAAAAATCATTACTTTATTGAGTATGTCCAAAAGCTTCTTATCATCAATGCTATCGGTTCAACATTACTCTAGTCAATTTCTGCGGACATTTTTTAAACATCCCTCGAATCTAAAAATGACATCTCACCTCGCCTAATCTCTACTCTATTTTTTCTTCAAGCAACTAATCTAAAGGAATTGTTACACATCTCAGCACCAAAAGTCCAGCACAGGACAGGCTGGTTTATTAAACAAATCTAGCTCCTGCCAATGAAGTAATTAATTAGTGGAAAAATACTATTTATTAAGAATTTTCGATGTACTTTCTATAAAATAGAAAAAATAAAATCGTATTTTTATGTTCTGAATTGATAGGACCCTTATCGAATATGGACAATATATTTATTAGGTTACGATATTAATCACTACAACATCAAACACTACTTCTCCAACTTTCCATCCTCCATTTTCTTAGCTTTTTTCTCCCAAAAAATTAATGGAGGTTGGTCATCATCACCAAAACCCTCATGCTATCATCATACCCTACCCTCTACAAGGGCACATAAACCCTTTTGTCAATCTTACCATAAAACTTGCATCAAAAGGCTTCACCATCACTTTCATCAACACAGAATCCATCCACCACCAAATCACCAAATCAAAATCAATTACAAATTCCAACAACGACAACAATATCTTCACCGAAGCAATCAAATCAGGGCTTGACATTCGGTATGCAACAGTAAGCGACGGCTTCCCGGTGTCGTTTGACAGGTCGTTGAACCATGATCAATTCATGGAAGGAATTCTTCATGTCATCTCTGCACATATTGATGAGGTTGTTGGGAAATTAGTGCTCAAAGACCCAACAATCAATTGCTTGATTGCTGACACTTTTTATGTGTGGACATCAATGATTGCCAAGAAGTATAATCTTGTCAATGTCTCTTTTTGGACCGAACCGGCTCTTGTTTTGACTCAATACTACCACTTGGATCTCCTCAAGGCTAATGGTCATTTTGATTGCCATAGTAAGTACCCTTTTAGCGTATGCACCAAATCTTTTTAATTTTGAGAATTTTTTTTGTCAAATCGTATACCGCAAAAACCTTTAGATTAGTTCCGAACGGGAAGGTTCTTTTTTTATAGTTTTTTCCTCCTTTATTTAAGAAACAAAGTTAGGATTTCAAAACTTACCAATTTTAAGTAAATCGGCTAAGTTTGAGTATGCAATTGTCTTAAAATTTATAAGAGAAAACTTTATTGTCGTTTATAGGTTTTGCATAGCTCAAGTTCAATACTGTTGGCACTAAATGTAGTACTTTTCCCAATATTTTCCCATCTTGTTGTATGTGTGTTATTAATTGTAAATTATGACTTCTTTTTTACTACTAGATAAACGAGAGGACACCATCGATTATTTACCGGGAGTAGATGCAATTCAACCTAAGGACTTGACTTCATATGTTCAAGCGACCGACACGTCAACGGTGGTGCACAGAATTATTAACCGTGCAGTATTCGGAGATGTGAAAAATGCAGATTTTATCGTTTGCAACACAGTTCAAGAGCTTGAGCCCAAAACAATCTGGGCCTTACAACAAAAGCAAGCTTTTCTTCCAATTGGGCCCATCTTCCCAACTGGGTTCGCCAGGAGTGTTGTGGGTACTAGCTTATGGGCCGAGTCGGAGTGCACCCGGTGGCTCGATTCCAGGCCCAATAGGTCAGTTTTGTACATCTCATTTGGTAGCTATGCTCATTGTGACAAAGATGTCATTGCGGAGATAGCTCATGGAATTTTGCTTAGCAAAGTGAGCTTTATTTGGGTGCTTCGCCCTG
>NBIL01034214.1:0-13433 GCA_002752925.1 Viola pubescens var. scabriuscula
CAAGCATATGCAACTGGATTTTGGGACTTAATTTTCTCCATTGGAATGTTGAATTTGGTGACTATGTATGCTCTAGCCTCCTCCCACAGTAGGTCCTTCATATACTTGCTCCCTCCAAACTCACCTTTAAAATTATTCCAGATATGTCTCACACAATATCTGTGATCCACCTCCTTGAACACTGTGTCAAAAATGTTTTGCAAATCCTACATAAGAGAGGAAATGTTAGAGACCATTTCAAATGATAGTACTAATCATGGAAGCAATGTTGTAATTTACCTTTTGCTTGTCAGACATTATACACCTCTCTTCTAGTGGCCCAATGTCCTCCTGTAACCTCTCCAAAAATCACAGCCAATTTGGCTTGCATTCAGAATCCACTACTGCCCAAACAATATGGAAGATGTTTCCATTTGCATCTTTTCCAATAGCTGACAGTAAGTGTCCCTTGTATCTCCCTTTGAGGTGACAACCATCAATGCCAATAAATGACCTACATCCCTTCAAAAAACCATTTTTACAAGCAGCAAGGCACATGTACAACCTTTGGAACACCCCATTTGGAGCAGTAATCTTCACTAAGCTACCAGGATTTGAAGTTATGATAGCCTCAACATAGTTCCACAACAGCTTATATTGCTCACCATGCTCACCCTCAATTAAGTCCTTTGCATAATGCTTTGCTCTCACCAGCTTAAAATATGAAACGTTAATACATTTCTCCCTTCTAAGCCTATTTCCAAGTTAAAATATGAAACGTTAATACATTTCTCCCTTCTAAGCCTATTTCCAAGTACCTCCAAATCCATATCTGGATTGTCCTTGAAGTCTACCAAATATTCATTAGCTATCCATCTGGCAGTTGCTCTCTTATTCTCTATATCATTTCCACAGTAGTGAACTCTATTGAAGGTCTTAATCTGGAAGGATCTCCTGTTTGCTGATGGAGAAACATGTATTCTCCATCCATAATTATTCTTGCAAATGACAGTGACCCTACTTTTCTCATTCTTCACATACCTGTAGTCATGCCCTATCTTAATAGAATCAGCCTTCAAAGCCTTTCTAAAGACAACAACACTTGAAAACAACATTCCAACCTACAGATTTACTTCTCCACCCAAATCTCTACTCTCATTGAACTATGGGTACTTAAGCCTTATCCTAGCACGTTCCTGATCACTGTCAGAGCATGGTGGGGTGTCCAGATTGTCACTGTCTTTATAATCTATTTCCACATCAGGCACACCAGGACCAAACCTTTTTAAGGGTGGCCTATTGACTCTGTCGGTTCTGGGCCGCTCATCCCCAACATGTACTCCATCAAATATATCATTTTCTTCCTCATCATCCGAATCCACAAAGTCACTAAACTCTCTATCACAACTATCACCACCCTTCACTTCCCAGCTGTAAGCTCTGTTTGCTTGGCTGTCACAACTATGAACATCTTCTCCATCACTATCTGCTTGAGGTGCGTCACTTCCAAACACATTAACATTATAACTGCATCTAGGCCCATCTTGCTCTGAATTGGGCCTCTCTGCAGGCCCATTACTGCTTTGCTCTGGCCCATTATGAGGGTTAAGCTCCTTCACTCCCTCTACTGCAGTACCCTTCTCACATTAAATACCAGTTGCACCTACCCTGCAACCATCCTCCACTCCCTCTACTTCAATCTCCTCATCACATTCAATACCACTTGCACTTACCTTGCCACTGTCCAAAACTCCCTCTAGTTCTATCCCCTCCTTACATTCTACACCACCTACACCTACACTGTAACAATCATGACTATCATCATGCCAACTTTCAACCAGTACTTCATCGCCATCAACACCTTCACTGTGAATTTCATCACCACCAACACTTTCATTTGGCCTACATCTGCACTGGTGAGCAGTAAAAGAGGACACACTACATCATCTTCAGAATCAGCACTATCATCGCCTCCTACACTATGCATTTCTTCATCACTACTCTCTAGATTGACCACAAATAGGGGCGTGTTGATTCCATGTTCCACATACACTTCTAGTGTATCCTCACCATTCCTCTCCATCTCTGCGGTGATTCTCTTAACATTTTTCTCCTTCCTCAAACCCCTACATCCTTCCTCCATCTCTTGCCATGGATATTTTGATTCTAAATGTAGAACAATAGCATGGTATCCATGTTCCACTACTCTTTGTTTTATGTCCTCTAATGTCAGCATATCATGCTCAATTTGGAAACATACTTCCTCTGCATCTACATAATGCATATTTAGAAGTAGGACCCATGTTCCCTCCATGAAAAGCTTTACAGTAATTAGCATCCTCTCATGGTTTTGTTCTTCGGTATTATTAAATGGCCAATGAAAAATTATACAATAAATGAAAATAAAATAAGGGTAAACGACAATAGTAAATGGTCCCAGATTCCACTTGTCTTTACTGAAAATCCTAATATATTTACAATCAATGCATATTTGTTTATTCAAAATCGTAAATGAATAAAACATAGTGCATAATTATTTATTACAATCAAAAATCGAATAAAGTAAAAGGACAACTTTTCAACAAGAATAGACAACTCACTCGCCTTACTCCTGAGAGGGAGACAACAAGACCCAGCCGGTGGTCCTTTCTTTCTTTCGTCGACTCGCAGCCACAGGAAAGAAAATTACTCCCCTCTCGTCACTCTCTTCGTAATGTCAAAATAAATTTCTAGGTTTTGGTTCGTTCGCTGTCGTTCCTCCACTTTTCCAAGCACAAACGTCTTCCGTCTAGAAGCTTCGCGATGTCTAGAAGGAGTTTGTCTTCGATGTGCAGGGATGATTTAATTTTCGGTTCCGTTTAGGTTTTATTTTCAAATCCACTAACTCTACAATTTCCTTTCTTTTTTTACTTTTCTATTTTTTCACAGTAAAAAAATAATGCAGGAAGTAAAGGAAAAAATGTCAGAACATGTAAGAAGAAAGAAAAGAGTCATAGTGTGTCAGGGATGAAAAATTAAAGCAACCGGGAAGGAAAATTGAACAAACCGATAGAAAAGAGTCAAAAGTCACGGTCTGTTAGTCAAACTAACGGACTACACCCCTTTTGCACCAAACACAAAGTACAGGGGAGGCGGAATAAAATTTTAAAAGTACAGGGGATGAGTTTATTTTTCGTGATAGTACAGGGGGTCCTTCTACTATTACCCCTTAAAAAAATTATCAAATCCTCAAATTCTTAACCCCTAATAAATAGTCATTCTCTAATATATAAATAAGAATTTTACCATTGTTTTATTAACGTTGAAGTTGCTTTCCTTTATTTTATTTTATTTTACTTTTTAATTTCTAGTCAAACGACATCATTTTTTTTCGCAGGTGAAGCCAAACTAGACTGACGATAATTTTTTAACGGTGTTATTAGTGGAGATAGTTAGAAAATTGAGGATATGAGGATCTAAATGACTAACGGAAGAAAATATGAGGTCAAACGTGAGTGACAAAACATAAAGTTGGAGGTTATTTCAGTGAGGGGTTAAAGTTAGGAGATCAGAGTGAGAAAAAAAATCAAGGTTTTGGTATAACTTTTTTTCCTTTTATTTATTTGCATTAGGTAGGACAGGTTAATATTTACTCTTCAATTTATTAATATATTACAACATTTAAATTTGTTTACTACAAAATTGAGACTCATTAAATTGAAAAGTGTAGTGCTAGAGATATAAATATTTTTACATTTTTTTAATATAAAAAGTATACATGTCATCTTCATATTCATTTGGTAATTATTTATTTAAATAAAAATAATAATATAACCTAATTAGAAAGGGATAAAACTCAATCATATCTTGACATCAGTTGGTATAAAATAATATGTAAAATAATTTGTATCCTAAAAAGGTAAGATAAAATAAGAGATGTCTAGACTTGTATTTACAAGAAAACTCTTCTTTTTTTAATAAGTTGAAGAAATTTATTCGGGCAACTACACATGCTGTCACCGGGAAGAAACAAAACTAAAAACAACCCTAAAAATATAATTTTTAGAGGCTACAAGCCGGTCCCTAACTTAAAATGAGTTAGGCCAACAACGAATACAATCAAAGAAACCTTTAATTCACGGCTAAGCTTTAAAAATAATACTTGAGAACACAAAAAAGAGAACAAAATTGAGTAATTTTTTCATTAGTATGAATGAAATTGCAATGTGTACAAGAAGAATCAAGGTTTAAAAGAAGAAGAAAACTTGTGTGGCACTGATGTGAGTATGATTTTGTGTTAAAACTATTCAACAACCTAGATTTATGGACAATTTTTTGCTTAAACCGATTTACCTATTTGAAAAATGAGATTACAAAGACGGAGGAGGAGAGGAGGCATAGCTGAAATCCTTTGTATTGCATGATATCTTGAACAGCATAGCTAACACTTCTTTCATGTTTGGTCTGGCCTGTGGTACCTCTGCAGTGCACCTAATCCCAATCCTGAGCAATTCACACATCTCGTCTGCCCCCTCTGCCAATCCTGACCCCAGGACCACCACAGGAATCACAGCTCTGCTCAACCCGCGCCGCCCGTTTCCCATCACCCTTCTAGCCCATTCCAGCAGACATTCCTCCCCACCATCCACTGCGCGCCTACTGGTGGCTAATTCCATAGCCACAACCCCAAAACTATACACATCTCCTTTTGTAGTTGCCTGGAATGTCTGTCCATACTCTGGTGCAACATATCCAATTGTTCCTGCCACAATTGTGCTCACATGACTATCTCCAACATCAACAAATCTCGCAAGGCCGAAATCTGTGACTCGTGCCCTCCCGTTCTTATCGATCAGGACATTGCTGGCCTTGACATCGCGGTGGACAATGGCAGGATAGCATTCATGGTGGAGGAATACTAATGCAAGTGCCACATCGATCGCAATATCTACACGCTTTCGCCATGTAAGCCTCATCCTGTCAGGTATAAGATCCTCTAAACTTCCACCTTCCATGTACTCGTAGACTAGTATCTTTTCTGAACCATCTAGGCACCATCCATAGAGTGTTACAAGGTTAGGGTGAGGCCAGCCAAATCCATTTCCACTCAGGACTTCCATTTCAGCTCGAAATTCCCTTTCGCCTTCGATTCCTTCCCTTTGCAGCTTCTTGACAGCAATTTCCTTTCCGTCAGGCAATACTCCTTTGTACACTGTCCCAAATCCTCCTTTTCCTATGATTCTACTCTCCGAAAAGTTGCCTGTGGCTCTCAGAATATCCGCGTGAGTGAATGCTGTTTTGTCCAATCGGATGACCTTAACTGTATCCGACAACCATGGTGATGAGCTGCCTGAACTTGATGCCATCTCTTGATGGATTTTAGCTTCTTCTAGGAGATACCCTTGTGAGTCTGGTGGACTTTTCAACATTATCCGCAGAATAAGTGACAGAACTCCACAGACTAATAATGCCATAATCACTGTTAATAGGATCATAATTGCAGCCCATCTTTTGTGTTCCCTTTTCTCTTTTACAATGTTCGGATCGCTCGTTGAAGTATTGGAATTGTTGATAAAACTTGGAAGTCTCAACAATGGATCGCCAAGGTAGGAATCTTTTTCGAATGTTACCAGCTGGCCGGTTCCTGGGATTGCGCCAGAAATGTGTGGATTGTATGAGACATTAAACTTGTTAAGGTCATTCAAGGAGTTCAAACTCACTGGAAATGTTCCGGAGAAATTGTTATAAGACAGGTCAAGATTCTGCAAGCAGTTGATATTCCCAAATTCGGTTGGAATTTCGCCCGAAAAACTGTTCTTGCTGAGGTTTAGTACTACAAGTGGCAACTGATCAATCTGTGGAGGGACCTGACCACTCAGCTTATTGCCACCCAAATGCAACATACTGACATTCTCCATCTTACCGATTTCCCGAGGGATACCACCAGAGAGCTGGTTCCTGCTGAGTTGAAGATAGCCCGTGACTCGTAGAACCCTGACTTTAGATCCTGCAATGCAAACTGGAAAAATGCCATTTCCCCTGAGTAAACTAACCCATATGTTTCTGCATCTTTTGCGCGTAAGGATATCGTACACAAAACTGAATGGAGGATAGTCTGCAGGAATCCACCTTTTCATTACTAAACACTCCCCAGACCCAGCAATGATCCCTTCAGTCTGCTCATTTGATTGAAAAGTCGGCGTAGGATTACTTCCCGCGTTCATCAATTCAGATGGGATACTCCCAGTGAGCTGGTTCTCAGAAAGGTTCAACCACAACATGCTACTGCAATTTCCCAACTCGGGGGGGATTTTACCTGTGAGCATGTTGTTGGACAGCATTAACCACAGGAGGGAGTTCAAGTTACCGAGAGAACTCGGTATGGATCCTGTTAGTCTGTTGAAGGAAAGATCAAGAGCTTGGAGGTTAGGAAGATTTCCATATTCTGGCGGTATGGTGCCGTTAAATTGATTATAAGCAAGGACTAAGAACTTCACGCTCTTCATTTGTGAGATTTCTACAGGTAATGAACCAGAAAAGTTGTTGTAGCTCAGGTCTAATCGAACGATATTTGTTAGCTTGAGAATACCTGAAGTATGTATGCCCCCGGTATACGAATTCGCGTGCAAAACCAGGAACATTAAATGTGTGAACTTCCCAAATATGCCTTGTATGTCACCTCCAAACTTGTTTCTGCTCAAATCCAAGAACACCAGTTTACTTAAGTTCAGAAGAGACTCCGGTATATCCCGAGAAAAGCTGTTATTCCCCAAGAACAGCGCTAGAAGATTCGGAATCGAACCTATTTCAGGTGGGATTTGCCCTGAGAATTTGTTTCCCCACAGATTCAAAAACACCAAACTCCTACACTTTGAAACCTCCCCTGGTGCCTGGCCACTGAAATTGTTTCCTGATAAGTCCAAATGCTGCAAGCTACAATTGTCGGAGAAAACAGAACCCGGAATCTCTCCAGAAAGATAATTCTCGGACACTGAAAACTCCTGAAGCCTCGCAATGCCATTCCATATCCCACCATTGAAGTAGTTAGAGCTCAAATCAAGCTGCTGCAAGTTAAAGCACCCATCAAAGCTACCACCATCGATCCTGCCAGTGAAATTGTTCGTCGAAAGATTGGCCACCACCAAGTTGCAAACTTTAGGAAAGCTGAACTGAATCCCTCCTGAAAACCTATTCAGGTACAAGTCAAGAATCTGCAGATTACTCGAGCCGGTCAAGTTAAGCTCCCCATCAAGAAGGTTGTGTGACAGGTTGAGGTAAACAAGGTTTCGGCAGTTGTTTAAGTCATCTGGGATCGGTCCATTTAGCGTGTTCTGAGAAAGATCAAGGTAAGTGAGTGCTGTTAGGGAAGAGAAGTTAGTGTAGAGTCCTCCATTGATGCTGTTGGCTGTAAGGTTAATGCCATTGACTCTGGACTCATCTGGTGTGCACAAAACTCCAGGCCAGGTACAAGGATTCGAGCTCTGCTGGTTCCACTTGGCGTAATCTTTTCGGTTCACTTGGTTGTTGCTTTCCAGGAATGATTTCAAGTTTAGCAGAGCTTCTCTGTCTGTGTCCAGAGAATCTCCATTGATTTCTGTTCCTGACAATAATAAATAAAATTAACAGCAGAAAACATAAAAATTAGAGTCAACAGAATGTCAGACACCTCCTTAAACAATGGAGACTAAACATTCTTGGAAACTAAAATTAAATTCAAGTGGACAAAAATCATTTCTAGGAAACTGAAATTCAAGAAGATTAAAGACAAACCCATCATTTTTTTTTTCTTCAGGAAATTATGAATTAGTAGTACCTGTGATGAAGATTAGGAACATGAACAGTATGACATTCCATAAGTAACTTTCCTCCTCTGTCATGATCAATCTTGATTCTTTCTTGTTTTCTTGTTTTCTTGTTCTTGGGGCAAGATTTTAAAGTTCTGATGACAGAAATTAACTAGAGGAAGAAAGCCATGAAAGGGAAACAGAGAGTAGAAGCAAATGGATTATAGTATAATAGAATTGTAGAGAAATGGAATGTAGTTGAAGAAGAATAAAGGCCTGCAGGTGCAGGTAGACCAAACCAAACTTGGAAGAAATGGTTGACACTTTTTCTTCCTTTTATTATTATAGTAATTTATATTTTTATGAATGTTCTTCTTTTCTTAATATATATATATATATATATACATGTATATGTATATATATGAATGTTTATAATAAATGGAAATTGAATTGGTAATTTAATGGTGTGTTGTCATGCAACAGTGTTAGGATTTGTACAGTTTTGATTTATCAGTTAGAACTTAGAACTTAGAACTTTAGAAGGGAAAGACTAAAGAGCTGGTAATCTGGTAAGCCGCCACTGTTGACTTTTTCTGGTGAAAATTGAAATCAGCCGTAGTTTGACTTTAGACTCTTTTATATATATATATATATTTGAATATTAGAATATTATAATTTATGCAAAAAAGGGGCAGCCGGGCAAACACCAAAATCAAGCACAGAGGACGGCTATACTTGTAATTTATGCAAAAAAGGGGCAGCCGCGCAATGTTTTCTTTTTCTTTTTTCTTGCTTCTAGAAATGAATTGTTAAAATTGGAACAAAAAAAACATATGTTAATTTCCATAATGCTAATAAAAAATTAAAAATATTTTTAGATTGCGTTCTGTTTTTTCCTATTACGGATTCAATGGTCTAAATTACTTTCGGTAGAAATATATATTGTGATACTTTTTATAGAAAAAATTTAGAACATTAAATTTATATTGGAAAAAAAGATAATGCAGAACCAAACAGACTTAAAGGTGCGTGCGAGAATGAAAAGGAGTTTTAGAAGTTGCATTGCTATGCCAATTGGCGTTTTGCCAAGTTTCTGTTGATTTTCTAATGTACCTTTTCACCATTTTCTTTGTCCAAACGTAAGAAAGTGAGTGGAATTCGGAAACCTCCTTCTTGGTAATTCCCGCACATACTCACTTTCACTAAAATTTTATGTAAAAAAATATTGCAAAAAGTACAAAAAAAAAAATGTTATTGTCTACAAAATGTTTGTTTACTTTCTATAGTTTATAAACGTGCAGTTAAATGTTGTAGTTTTTTAAAAATTATAATATTAATTTTTTAAGTAGTTAAAAAAATCAAATAAAACAGTAAAAAATGGCACAATTTTTTTACAAAATTTGGAGAAAAAAATGTAACAAATATAATATAGGAGGACCTAAGATGGTGAAAAAAATAGTTTAGATTTTATTTACAATTTTTTAATATTTTTAAAAATAATTTTTTATTTTTTTAGTTTAGTAAAATTAATAAAAAGGTTAAAATTGTAACTTTCAGAAAAAATATAGAGTTTGTATTGCAAGTTTTTAAACTATAAAAAGAGTAAAATGGAACATTTGGTAAAGTATATAGTTTTTTTAATAATATAATTTACTCATTTTTATATACATGTACTTTCTCTTCTTTTCATTCAGAAGAATAAAACGACTCTAACATCATCTAGATAATTTGTTGTTAAAAGTCATTCTACTATAGTATTTTGATGTATAGATCATTTGCAAACATGAAGCTGCACTAAAATTAATTAGAAGGACTTTTCTAACGGGTTAAATGACATTTTTTGTCCTTAAATTATAATACTTTATTTAATATGGTTCGTAAAATATAAATTTATTTAATCCGGTTCCTAAAGTATAATATTTTCTTTAATACGGTCTCTTTAAGGTTTTCTATCGGTTTAATTAGACTGCTAACGTGTAAGTTACATGTCACGTATCAAAGGACCAAATTAAACAAAATGATCATGCTTTAGGAACTAAATTAAATAAAATATTATACTTTAAGGACTAGATTAAATAAAATTATACTTACTAATGGATATTAGTTGCACACCACCGGGTCCAAAACTGGCCCAAAACTCTAAGTAATAGAGTGACAAAATTAAACAAAGTGTTACATGTAGAGAGCGGATTAAACAAATTTATACTTTATATACCAAATTAAATAAAAATGACCAAAAATATATCATTTGACCGGAATTAAGCTTTTCGTTAATAAGCCAAACCTGTGGAAATTAAAAAACCTTTTTTGGGAATATTAAATTCTAGACAAACTATTACTTTGCCGACCATGACGAAACGACCCAAATTTAATAAATTAATAATTCTGTCGTACTCTTATGGACTGAGATTAGTTTTTATTTTTATTTTTATAAATAAAGTATTGCCTAGTTAAAATAAAATAAAATAAAAAAACAATTGTTAGTTTTCTATGCAGATCGTTGGCCAAGCCTTGAAACAATTGCATCAAAAAAGAAAGTATATACATAAATAATAGGATGCCAAATGCATACCAAAAAAACAATTTATTAAATAGTACTTCATTCTTCCTTGACTAGTAAAACAAATGACATAAAAATGATCCAATGATTGAGTTAGTCCCTCTTGACAGAAGAAAATGGCAATAGCACAATTTCACTTTTTGTCTGCAAATTAGTACATCAATATCTCTACCCTTTCCGGGTTAATAATTCTCCCGAGGTGGTAAGTTTTATTTACAAACTCGAACTTAATATTTAACGTTGGAGGAGCATATAGGGTGAAATTATTTTATAAGAATTGTCTTTTTTAAGGTTGTTTTTAGGGTCTTGTTCCTCTATCTCCATAATTAAAAGGACATTTTTTTCTTTAATTATGAATATCTCTCTAATTATTCAATATATTATAGATGCATTTGGGCTAATATTCGACTAAGATTAAAATCGTATATAATTAAGTACTAACTGTAAGCAAAAAGAAATAAAATTTACTTTCTTCTCCGATTTAATGTCATTAAATACTAATTTTCTTTAATGGTAAATATTAGCCAAACACACTTTTCAATTGGGTAAGATCTGTTAGTAAATAAAACATTTTCAATTTTGTAGGGAAATTGAGAGGAGTTGGATTTCATTTTTAGTTTGGAAAATATTTTATTTACTAACAGATCTTACACGTCCTTTGTGTGATTACTTTTAGATAGTGTCTGGTCGACGGGATGTCACTTCTTAAGAGAATAATTATAAGAAATATTAATTTTTTTTATTTAGTTGAAATTTAAAATTTTCAGAAAAATAATATATTTACGTTTGTTTTATATTTGGAAATCGTATACTTGGAAATCGTAGAGAAGTAAAAAAATTATTATTCTATCGTTAAGCAACAATAATACAAACATTGGGACGCCGGGTGTCTTTTCAACTAACTAGATGGTCATCACCTTTTACTCTTCTACTAATATTTTGTCAATTAATAATTCCCACGGGCAGATCTAGCGCGTAAAAAATACTTCATTCGTCCATAAATAATTGTCGTTTTGATTTTGGACATGCATATTAAAAAGATCGGATGATTTACTGTTTGAGACAATTTTACCCCTTATTTTTTCTCGAACGTACGTATGGTACGCTGGTACGTTCGAGAAAAAATAAGGGACAAAATTGTCTCAAATAGTGAGTCATCCGGCCTCTTTAATATGCGTGCCTAAAATCAAAGCGATAGTTATTTATGGACGGAGGGAGTAAACGACGAATGTTCCTTTCAAAAATAAAATAAAATAGATGAATGTTGACCAAAGTTGCACGAGTAGGGAAATTTGGAGGGCTCGACAATGTGATGCACAAAAATCCTAATTCCATTTGAATTTAATAAATGTAGCACGAAATTGATTCATCATCATATTCATGACCAGTAAAATTACTCAGGAATCGGCTGATCACGATCATGTCCTTTTCGATCTTATACAATATATCCAATTACAAATAAAAACTTTGGACAATAATTGAATAATTTTGGTAATAATAAATATGTCATGTAGGAAAAGAAAAATATTTTTTTTAAAATTGAAAAATCAATTGATACAGAAAAATTAAAGGATGTTGCAATTTAAGATACATTTGACAAACATAATATACAAATCGGAAAAAAAAAAGACAAATTTAGAGGCCAATAAGTAATTTTGAATCACTTGGTATTATATAAGAGTGCATGTTTACATGACAGCAACAAATATTATCTAATAATACTATAAACATACCTATCTCGAAACTAAAAAATGGAGAAAATGTCACATAAAATTATTTAATCTCTCCCCAAATGTTGTCACTTTCTGAATCATGATAAATTGATAATTAGTAGCATAGAAATGTGAAATAAGTATTTAACTTTTTTTTTATAAAAAAAGGTGTTGGCCCCTTTTACATCTCGATAAATTTATTTAAAAGGAGCCAAAAGTATGATCAGCTTACATTTTCTAATTTGTACAATTATTTTATTTTGATAGAGAGGGTTTTTTTTTTTAGGACAATGAACTCTTTTCAAGTTTTTAGTTTTGACATGTGTTTCATGTGGCACCACGTTTTTTTAATTTATAGTTTTGGTCTGAGACCCAATACCATATTCGCACGATAACGTGTAAGCACAAGAATTATTGTGAATGTTCAATATTTATCCATCCATATATGTTTGCGGTCATGCTTAATTTTTTCTTTTTTAGGAACGGACTAGAGGATTTATATTCAAGATTCGCTTTAGAATATAAAATTATCTTAATTAAGTGGCAAAGTTTGATTAGTAGGCTGAATGAATTTTAATGGAAAAAATAATAAAAATTAAACTTATAATTTAACGCCGTATACGAATTACATTGTTCTCATGACTTGAGCAGCAAGAAGAAAACTTAATTATGACAATGGATTCTTTTCTTCTTTCGTCTAACAAGTAGGTTTGCATTGAAATAATCGTTTTAATTGGATTTGACTAGTAAAATTAAAGATACTGACCAGCAAATAATTTATGAATTGCTTGTCAAAATAAGGGGCACGACCAAGAACAAAGAGCAAGTGGGAATGTAGGGTTTGTTCAAGGTTGTTTTGTGTCTATTAAAAAAAATGATTAGTTTCAGTTTTTTAGGCTCCATTTTGACGAAGATACCCTCTTAATAAGTAGCAAATTCGTTTTTTTAACTACATAGAGGATTAGTCTTCACTATCGATTACCGTACTAACCCAGACCAAAGCTCTCCTTCTCCTTGGCACGCCGCTCTCCCATTTTTGCTCCTCTCTACATTCGAACCCATAGCGTCTCACGCGCGCGTACTTATTTGTCATCTTTGCTACATAACAAATTTGATTCATCCCTCTCTTTTTTTACTTCACATCTTCTCTTGGTGTTTTATTTTCTTAATATACTTTTTAGAACTCCATAAAAAAAAAAAGTAATTATTAATGACATTTTTTATATGTTCATATAAATAATTAAATATAACTTACCTTTAAATATTTTTAATTGTTTGACTATAGTATTTTTAGATAACTATATTTGTAAAGAGAGTAAGTAGAATATTCTATTGTGACAATTATCTAATAAATAGTAAATATTTTATAATTAAAACTCTAATTAATATGACTAAGTATTTTTTTTCAAAATATAAATA
>NBIL01034259.1:0-14173 GCA_002752925.1 Viola pubescens var. scabriuscula
GCTTTGGTTTTTAATACCACATCGAAAGTAAACATAGTGAGAGGACAACCAGCGCCTATAAAACGAGAGACGGATCGCGAGTTATAACCACGCAGCCGCGCGTCGAGCACATAGCGAACTATTCTTTCGCCTTTTACTAAAGAATACCGTGTGCGCGTCGCAAATAGTGGCATACGCCTATTTTTGGAGGATTCTCTACCTTCGGTGGAGATCCACACAATTCAAGTTAAATTTTTGTATTCAATTAATATATAGTAGGAATGTAAAATTTTAGAAGCCCGGCAACGCATCTTCTGCAAATGGTTTATATAAGGCATTGCTATCTTTTTTATCCTAGAGATGTGGTATTTGTTTTACTCTACTACTACCATTTCGTTTTGTGTCTACAGCCATTTATTTCCATGTGACATTAGGAGAATATTCTTCCAGGATTTGAACTCAATCATCAATGTCTACAGCAAATGAGGAGATGCTGGAGAGCTGTTTCGCGGGAGCGAGCTCTATCATAATTCTTCGACAGGTACACTCGTCAAAGCACTGGCAATTTCACTGGTATTGCTAGTACATTGTACAAATTTTGAGATGAACTCGTATTACTATTTGACAAGAGAGTTTATACAAGACATCTCAGCTATCTCATTTATCCACATCATCCACCAGCAAGATCCACACATCTCTCATATTAACAGAGTTTAAAAGTTGAGTCTGGGAACGGAAGAAGTCCTCTATCAAGCAAACCAATTACATCCTTGATCGAGAAGGATCGCTCCGCAATGTCACTTGTTACGAAATTTGAAGCATCTAATAAAATAACCCATAAGTAAAGATATCAGTTTTGAACTTACAAACTTTTTACAGGAAGAAGCTACTTCAACCTTCAAATTGAAAGTTGAAAGGTCATGTTGTCTTTCCATGATCAATCATAACAATACAAGCTCAACAGGTCAAAAATAGAATCAGGCTGTGTATCATCAATCAATGCCATCTCTTTCTTTCAAGATATTGATAGCTCGTGGATCAACAATCAACATACAAATGTGACTTCAAATTTAGTGTTCAGCATCGAGTTTATGTATCTAACAGTGATGGTTCATCAACAATCTATGCCATCTACTTCACTGAAGTGCTAATCGTTGATTGTTTGTACAGTCACGGTGTACAAACTCTAGCCTCTCGCCGCAAGTGATTGAACTAGGTTACAGATACTCAGTTCGAAACATTGCATAAGCATCATGCCACTTCAACATTCCAGTAAACAGATCATACAGGATATGCCGCATCAATCATGTGCAGAAAACCCAGTTTGCAAGTGTCCAGGAACTTCTCTTCCAGAGCCTGTTGGACACAAATATGAGATCACAGATGGAAATAAGAGGCTGTGGAAAAATAAAAAAATCTCTCAATGTACTGACCACAGGTCTTCCTAGAACCTTTGACTAATCGGAAATGAAACCGGTGGTTTTCAAGCGAATTTCACTCCTGTACAGTGGTCATTTTTGAGCTTTACGGGAAAGAAAACGATCTCTAGCAGCCTGAATTCTACTTTCATGGTCATCAGGAATCACAGTGGCAAGAACACCCTCCTTCAAAGGCAAGTTAGAGATTTTCCTTTCACCGCCATCTCTGACATTATTTCGAAATCCCCCACTGCGCAAGAAAAATGCCAAAGCTCAAGTACAGTTTCATGTTTAGGGTTCTCCTTACAAAGTTACAATTACTTCCAAAGAAAATAATGTACCTTAGCTTATTGACGTCCAGATTCTCAAGCTTCTTTAGAACAGGAGCAACCCAAGGCATTTCAACAGCACACACATTGCGCATGTATGGACGGGAGGTAGCAATAAGCTCATGGTACACAACGTAATTTGGGAACATTCCATCATCGTCTGTTCTTAGCACAGAGGATGGATGCACCTGATAGCACAAACATGACCTTAAAATTACTCTTTATGTGGTATTCTTAATCTCACTTGAGACTCTCAACATCAGTTTTGCACACACAACCTCACAACTGTATTTAGCGGTTCAAACATCAAATCAAATTTCCAAAATATATAACACCCCACCCCTGGTATGAAAACAGCTCAATATAAGGAACTACATAAATACCTGGACTAGTTGGGACTTGAAACCAATAGTTCTATATCCATTGTGCTGAATCATTCTCTCAGCAAGCTTATTTGCATAGCCAACACTCAGAGCCTTCCTCAACTTCATGTAATCTTGTTGGCGTTCTTTATATCTTTTGTTAGCTGTTACATCTAGTGATCCTGCTTCCATACATACAGAAATTGATTCATATGGGAAGCAAAGCACAATAATAATCTTAAAAATCATGCGCACATGAAAGACCATGAACAAAAACAAACAACACATACTTTCTAAGATGTGATAAAGCATTTGTTATTGTTGTGTGCGCTTGCGTCTTACACCACCCCAAGGAATAGCAAGACAGTCCAATCCACATAGTAAAGCCAGAGGAAAACAATACCTATGAAGAATCCTTTTTCATCAACTAAAATGAAAAAGGAAGGTGCCTAACAAGTTGTTTCATACATTATCTAATGTTTCTTGTTTTGATTATCAATTACAAACAAAAGATATGGATAGAAGGCATACTGTTGAAACAAGCAATGACCGGCCACGAGAAGAGTACAAGAAAATATGAACCTATACCAGAAAAAATAGGAACAATGCCGGAACAACAGATTACTAGCATATCAAACTGGTGCTCAAAGAGAAAAATAAAATAAAATGTGCTGCTAATAATGAGTAATCATGATGTGATACACTAACCATCTGCTGTTTTCTGCATTATTTGGGCTAGCTGTTTGCGCACATCTTTGACAAACTTCATCCCGCGCACCTATAAATGGGAAATTCAGTAGACATTATTAAGCAAAAATGGCAAAGTAAAATGGATGTTTGAGCAGGAATGAAGTAACAATTAGGTTTATGCATCTTAGTGCCCTGGTATTTTGCTTTCCAAAACAAACAACAGAGAATACCTGCAAACCATTATCTTTGCACCAACCAACATCATAGTCGTTTTGATCCCAAAGCTCATAAATCTGCAGCAATTGAATGTGATCACCCCATCCAGACCCATCTGGAAGGTCCAAGGGAGTGTGTTTCCTCTTCTTTTCGCTGCTCTTGCCACTGTCCAAAGATGGCTATATTATTTTAGAGGATGGTGGATTGACTATATTCCTCAAACAAACAGAGAGTTGGCTACCAGACAGGTTTTAAGGCATAGAAAATGTATAATCATTGTAATAAGAAAATACATGTATATGCAACATAGGCACCGACTGGGCTCATCCATTCCAATTTTCAGCATTCAAAATTTTAGGTAGTTATGGAAGAAATCTTAAAATAGAGAAGTATAAGTAGTTTTCAATAAAATTAGTGTGCACGGACTGTTGGAAAACATTTTATGAGTGCAAATTTAGGACCAAAAGATAGACATGTCTAGTTAACTGGTACCCTAAGGACAAAACAAAAAGGGAAAAAGAAAGAAGGTTAATGGTTACAATGCTTTCCCTGGTAACCAAAAGAAGCAATATAATAATTTAGTTCATCTTCCTAAATACATTGTGAGCAGTCCATATGAGGCTTATACTCTAAATGCTGGCAAGAGATAGGCACACACCTATTTAGGTTACAAAATTTTAGTGGTTTACTGGTAACGAAGAAGAAAATGGAAAACAGGTAAAAGAAATGCATAAACACGGAAGATTAAGAGAAATAGAATTATTAGCAACATTGCGGGAGCGGCCATATCCTATACAGTCATACAGAAGCTAACCTTTGACTAGAAAGTAATGTCGTCTCAGCAGATAACATCGCAGCAACCGTCAAGGCTTGGGATAAACAGCCACTCTCATTAGCCTCCATTAAGGTTCTTGAAAGTGAGGGTTCTAGTGGAAGTTCTACAAAAGATCACATAAGATAATAAAACACGTGGTTATTTTGGTATGTTAGATTGCAAAATGCATCAAAATTTATTCTGAAATAGCCTTAAGGAAAACAGCAAGACATTTTTTTCTCCCCGGATTGATAAGTGCACAAATCATTAGTTAATGGTACGACAAATGAATCACGTATATCAATTATCATTTGAAGTCTCTGAAAGCTCTAGCTAATGCTTGTATCAGGGTAACCGGCCATCAACAAGTTGATTGCAGGACCATTAGCAATTATGCATCTCGATGTCATTCTTCTACACTAGCTACATAAGTGTCATATTCAAATGGAAAAGACAAACACTGCTCCACAGATGCCAAAAAAATCATCAAAGCCCATTGAAGGAGGCCTAAGATCTAAGTCCTATTTGATTAAATTCACAATAGCGCATCCAAAACATAAGACGTGACACATGAGATGAAACAAATATGCTTCATTCAAGACAAAGAAGCTTTATTATGAAGTTGATGTGACATTATATGCAAATATGTTGAGTAAGCCATCATGGAGAGGACTAAATCAATAAGTTGAGTTAAAGTAGATCTGACGAAACCTAAATCAATCAGCTGAAATAAATTCTAGAAAACACACTCTGAACAAAGACGGTCAGCATATCAGCAACTAACAGATGAAAGAGATCAAACTTCAATACCAGCCATTGTTTTCCCAACCCTTGTGATCGATCCGTTTTCACCAATGGCATCGATGAGAAATAGTTGCTTTAAAGCATCTTCTAGTGACTCATCTGCATCAAAGACAAATAGGTTTACCCAACATTTCACTTGCTATATTAATACAAAGATCTCTCTCTCACACACACAGAGTTTCTTATCTTCCCAAGTGTATTTTATTGTATGTGTTAACAAAGAAGAAAGATGGAAGAAAAACTTACATGAAGGGGGATCAAGAAAATCAAACTTGAGAATATCTATATCAGGAAGATCCAAAGATTTCAAGTAAAGAACACTCCCGGCAAGTGACGATCTTTGTATCTCAGGAACTGTAGCATCAAGGAAGTCATCTTGGTAAATTATGGAGGGATACAACCGGTAGCACTTCCCAGGACGTGTTCTTCCAGCTCGTCCAGCACGCTGATTTGCTTGCACTCTGCAATCATATAAAGAAACCATAGAATAGAAGTAAATTCTGTTACCAGATTTCCCTTATAAGACAATTTGCTGAACACAGTAAAGGGCAACAATGAAAAGTCAATTAATGTTTCTCATCTTTCTGAAGGGACATAATTGCATGGGAAAGAGGAAAGTCCACATTATGGGTGGATCAACTCCCTCAAACTTTTTTCTTTTACTTGTTCGGTTGTGTAACATGACCAATTCATGCATAGAATATATAGATGTTATAAATGTAAGGAGAGAGAGGTAATCGCTAGTCTGTTCATATTGCTTACTTGCTAATTTGCACAACATCAAGGGAGTACATCCCAGTTGATGGGTTGTAATGTCGTTGCTTAACATATCCGGAATCAATAACATACCTGTCATTCACATGTATTTTGAATCATTTGCGAATGAATAGTTTTGAAAAATCATAAAAAGGATTTATGCCAAAAAGGTCAACTTTAAACAGCAACAAAGCCTCCTTACACAATGCCATCAACGGTTAAGGATGTTTCAGCAACGTTTGTAGCCACAATAAATCGCCTACAATTTGGAGGTGGAGGACTAAATACACGCACCTGCATCATCACAGAAAATACAAGTTGTCAATCACAAAAGTTTTGACAGAGAATTAAGTACACAAGGTTTAAACTCAAAGAAATAAATTAGACTGCAGCCTCATCTTCAACAGTTGCTAGACAAAGTCAGAACGAGAATATATTGCCATGCTCATGCTACACTTTCAGCAATTGCACATCAACCACCCATACTACTCGAGCAAACACAGATAAATTCAATAAATAAGCTCATGTTAACAGTGAAATATGGAAAGTGAAGGGCCTGCCTGAAGTTCTGGCGGCAACGAGCCATGCAAAGGAAGGACAACTGCATCCATGCATGACCCTTCCTCTAGGCTTTGAATTCTATCCTCCAACTTTGACACCAGTTTCTCTATATCATCCTGCACGACGAATAGAATTTATTCCTGTCACTAGGATGTCAACTAATTTTATGCTAGGAATCAAAAGCAGAATTACAGGGTGAAGCACATAAAACCTCACCTGCCCAGTCATGAATATTAAGACATCACCTTCAGGTTGATGAAGGTGTATATCTGCATTAGCACAAATCAAACCCATAATCAACTTAAGTTACGAAAAAATTACCAAAGAGATGTCAAATCTTTATTCACCTTTCAGTTAGTCAGAAGGTGATCGGGAGAATGTGTATACCAGGAATATGAGAAACTTAAACAAAGAATCATTCAGCAGAAAGCATCAATGTCAAATTTATCATTATCACTTCATATATTATGTAGAAAGCAAACTGACTATGCTAATGGGCAGCAGGAGGAAATGAAAACAATTAAATATCAGATCCAACTTCCTTTCATCTATCCAGACAATTATACTGCTGATTAACTCAACTCAAACCCCATCACACCCTACTCAGATTCAGCTACAGGATCCTTTCCCTCCATTAAACAGCCCTGAAACTTGCTATGCTATACATGGCACAAAATCTAAAGATGGGCAAAGAAGATAAGATAAAAATTATAAAAAGGGTTACATAAGTTTCACGAAATTGACACTTTTCACTGAAAACTGAATGTAAAGCTGGTACAATTTGGATATAAAAATACCACTGTCACAGACCAAGGTGCAAAGACCTTTTTACTGGTTTCAAGGATAGACAAAACAAACACCTGAATACTTAGTATTATGACCATTGCTTTTTTAACCCAATCTGGACATCATGTGGATGGTTTGTGATCTCAAGTGGCATCATAAGTCTATCGTCAATCCTTACAACAAAACAGACGGACTCAATGCCTTATTTGAATATAATCAAAATAAGCACTTGGAATAATAGAATAGTTGAGCAATCCTAAATTACTGACTTTTCCATAATAATGAAACACTTAAATGATTCCTATTAAAACCAGGCACAAAGGAATGATGTTCAAACATACCTATAGCTGTTTTCAAAGACGATTCAAGGTAGCTTTTCGGACGCTCTTTGCTGTACAATATTTCTACAGGGTATAACTTCCCAGGGATATTCAGAACAGGGCATTCCGAAAAGAATTCAGATACTTTTTCACCATCTAAAGTTGCTGACGTGATCAAAACCTTCAAATTCGATGCACGGATTTTAATCAATCGTTTCATCAACCCCAGTAAGATATCTCTGTGACCATACATCGCATACATAAATACAGTGGATAATATTGCACACAAACAGAAAAATAGACAGACATTATAACAACAGAAGAAACAAAATAGAAAATAAATCTCACGTGTTCAAACTCCTTTCGTGGGCTTCATCCAAAATGATCACAGAATATTGCTTGAGCATTGGATCAGATAAGCTTTCACGGAGGAGAACTCCATCTGTAAGGTATCTGAACAATTCGCAGTGTGTTATACAACAAGACCCACAGCTCACAGGCATGCAACACAACTTACGAAATTAAAACTAGGAGTAAGACATAACGTTTAAATGCATTACTTAATATGTGTTCTATCTGAAGTCCTATCTTCAAACCGGATCGCGTAGCCTACTTCCTCCCCAAGTCTCACATCAAGCTCTTGCGCAACTCGTCTACAAAGTATTCAAGTAAATAAAAAGCTAAGGCATCACTTCAAGAGCATGAAATGACTGAGAAGTGCTAATTACAACAAACCTAGTAAGGAAGGGTTATTACGAAGAGCTAATACTGTAAACACTGCTACTAGTTAAGGTGAAGTGAATAGTTATTACCTGGCGACGGATACGGCGGCGACGCGGCGGGGCTGAGTGACGGCGATGATTCCGGATTTAGTGTAGCCTCTCCGGTGGAGCATTTGAGAGAGCTGAGTGCTTTTTCCTGAACCGGTCTCACCAATTATGACAACTGCCGGATTGTCTTCAACCGTCTTCAAAATTTTATCTTCGAATTGCACGATTGGAAGATTCGCCATTGTTGTATTACTTCAGCTAAGCAAAGGTGAAGCAGAACTCCAAAAGCTGGAGCTCGATTTTTTCTTCGAACTGGAGAGGAAATTGAGAGACCGAAGTGTTTAAATTTTTCTTGCATATATATTAGTCAACATTGAAGAAGATGCATTCTAAATTTCGGGGAAATGGAAAAAGAAACATTGTAAGAGACGCGTCTCCTACGTCGGACGACGTTACGCACGTATATCCAATTCTTGCTTTGTTTTTTTTTTTTTTAATTCGAACGAGAAGTCGTTTGCAATTGCAAGACTCGTACACTTTCCTTTTTACGAAATGCAAAATACCCCTAAACTTTTGAAATTTTGATTTAGACCCATAGCCTATTTACAATTAAGTGAAAGCAATTTAACCATTTTTTAGTAAGATAATTTAGTATTTAAAAATAGTCACTCAATAGGTTTTCTTTTTATTAATCACGTTGGTTAATACATTAATTAATAAAAAATTATAATTAATTCATCTATCCTACCTATTCCTCTTTTACAACATAAAATACTTATAAAAATAGCCGTTATGGTACTGCCGATATATTGAAGATTTTCTTGTTCTCTTGTTAGTTGGATAGTTTCTGCAATAACTAAAAGACCGAAATTTATACAACTCACGGAACACTAGCTACAAAAAGTTACAAAGATGAGGAATTTCCTCTAGGCCCTAACTTATTCACATAGGCAGAGAAGCAAACTAGCAGGCAACTACTTGTTTACCATTCACAACTCACTCAGTTTCTTGCCAAAGATAGCTTCTCTCGTCACGAGTTTGATTCCCCTAACCCACAAATCAGCCATTTCAGCGCCACCCTCGCACACGAAATGCAGCTCCTTGTTCTTTGTAGTAGTCACATAAAACATTCCAGGTTCTTCAATGTCGAATTTCCTGCGACGATTCCACCTGAATTTTGTACTGGGGCCGACTTCTGCCCCCTTACAAACCACGTTTCTCCGGTTTGATTTCCCCCACCGTAACACTCCAGCAGCAGCCACCATCCTCAATGCTTTGTAATGGGGAGATCCTCTACCCCATTTCGTGTGCTTCTTCACGCGAGCCCCTGATAGAACGAGTTTTCTAGCAAGCTCATCCAATATTACATGCTCTGCGTCATTTCCACAACCGTTCTTCCTTGCGAGCAAGAGCGCGGTTTCATGTCTTGCATTCTCGACATCACAACTAGCCCCGCAGGAGATTAGGTGCTCACATACTTTACCATGATCTCCCCTTGCAGCTAACATTAGTGGGGTGTAGCCCTCACCATCCGGAGTATTGACATCATAACCTCTTTTAGTTAGCATACGAACCAAATCCAAGTCTCCCCTACGTGCTGCACGATGTAGAGCATGGATGCCGGCAGAATAATTATACCCCCCTTCAAGTGAATATTCGAGCATCACCTTTTCGAATGCTTCACCGTGTTGGTTCAACTCGGATAAACTGATGGCTGTGTCACCATATTTGTTCTGGAGCTTTACATTAGCACCAGCATAAACTAGCAACCTGAAAGCCTCTACATGACCACCTACTGCAGCAATCATAGCAGCAGAGAACCCAACATCATCCTGAGCATCAAGATCGACGTCTGCACACTCGATGAGCTTTTTCAAGGCCTCGACATGATTGGCTTGAACCACAATCATCAAAGGAGAAAACACTGAGGAATTGCTTGACTTGACCATCTTTCCAGCTTGAATCACATCTATCACAGCCTGCTGGAACCCAAGTGCCCATCTAGTTGATGTTGCAATTGAGCTAGCAGACTGCTCATTTGAATTCACAAAACCAAAATCAGCACCGGCCAAGGCCAGGACTCTCAGGCATTCTGCATGCTTATATCTAGCGCAGATCATCAGGGAAGTTTCTCCAGAATCCGTTCTAGAGTTGAGATTGCAGCCTGCAACTGCCAGCTGTTCAAGAACTTTGGATGATCCATGATGTGCAGCTAAATGCACCGGGCATAAGTCATTTTTCGTGGTTGTTTTCACTGGAAGTTCACAATCTGCACCGGAACTAAGCAATACTTCAGCTGCTCTTGCATTGTTACATAAGATGGCATGGTGGAGGAGAGTCCTCCCTAAGTGTGGGATGTTAGGAGAGAGATGTCGGAGGAGCAAGCGCAATATGACGCCACTTGCTTCAAAATACTCCACCGCGCACCATGTGATGTGATAAGCCTCAGCTAATCCTACACCAACTTTGAGTTCTTCTCCTGTATCCATATCCCATAGCCAGGC
The DNA here is from genome assembly GCA_002752925.1 of Viola pubescens var. scabriuscula. Taxonomy (NCBI): domain Eukaryota; kingdom Viridiplantae; phylum Streptophyta; class Magnoliopsida; order Malpighiales; family Violaceae; genus Viola; species Viola pubescens. The sequence goes on from NBIL01034259.1 coordinate 10,310, forward strand.
TCCTACCCTCACTTTGATGTCAGTCCTAACACCGACCTGTTTCCGTTGCCAAAAGGTCAATGCAAGGGCAGAATATGGTTAGTAATTTGGCTAAAATATGAATGCAGAAAGAAATTAAAAAAGGAGATCTCAATCCTGGCCACATGACAATTACAATCTGCATCACGGTAAGAGAATAATTTTATTTTTCGTAAAATATACGTTGTTTAGCCCACATTCATCGCCACTAGGACAGAAAAGCACTACAATAGCAACCTAACAAGAAATAAATCTAGGATGGAGAGCTTCTCAATATGATCAGTGATGATGATTACCTGCAGTAACAATTTGACAACAGAGATCTGTCTACAAACAACAGCAGCAGCAAGTGCATTGCAATCAACATTGGTGTGCAGAGATGGCTTCGAAGATTGAAGCAGCACGCGATCAATTGCATTGACATCTACTCCACACTGCCACCAACTAACAGTACTGACGTCAATAAAAGAAAGTATCAATTGATAAAGCATAGAAATGTCTAAACGGAAACCTAAACTGGAACACCACAATGTGATGCAAAGGCAGAAGAACACCATTCACTCATATAACTATACTTCTCTATATACATTGCCTTCCTGATCATAGTCTTCCCGATCAACATGCTCGTATCGATTTCTTAAATTAAACATCATATTCAATACAGTGAAAGAAAACATCATTAAGCTCATAAACTAAAATTTACCTTAATAAGTGTATCAACCACATTGACAAATCCCCTGCAGCAAGCAGAGACAAGAGCATGCACCCCAAGTTGAGGGCGTACCAAGTCAGACTCCATGAGCACCTCCGCGGCCCGAGCCTGCCCTAAGTAGCTTGCCTCTAACAAGCCCTCCTCACATGCCTCCTGTGAAGCCCCAGCTTTCACAAGTACCTGTAATATATCCAAATGACCCTCCCTTACTGCTGCTGTTGTAGGGTACCCTCTAAACAGTTTTTGGTTCACATTGGCACCCAAAATCTGTCACACAGAAATCAAATTCATTAAAATAGCTACTAAGATCCAAAGATCATTGCCTTTAATCTCACTGCTTTTTTAAGAAGAAAAATATAAAATTAGTTACCAGAAAACCCAAATTATTATGCAAAAATAAAACTCAAAAAGGCCATGATGAGTTTTCTAATTTTCACTTCCAGAAATTTGCAGACGTCACGAATCTTCAGGTTATTGTGTACACGCAATACGGTAGAGTACAAAAATCTGCACCTACTGATCAAAATATATCTTTACACGTCACACCTAATCAGTTACAGTAACCATTTTATTTTTCTATTATTTTCTGGAAATGAATAACCATATCCAAATTGAATGCCCCCAATGACAACAATCAAATCCAATGTACATGATTAATTTGATTTATCAAAAACAAATTCAAGTAAAAGCTTCTTCTTTTTTCACTAAAAAAAAGGAAAAGCAAATGAGGGAAAGAGAAGTGTTTATTAACGTTACCAGTAATTTTCTGACAAGTGAGAGATTTCCGGCATGAGCAGCGAGGAACAGGGCAGTTACGTCGGTTTTGAACTCCTCGTACTCCACGCGAACTTCATGCGGCGACTCGTCGCGTAAAAGAAGCTCAGTCTTCTTGGATTTCAAGCTGACGGTTCCGATGAAGTTGACGTCGACGAAAGGATCGGCGAGGCATTCGCATGCCAGTTTAATATCATTAACATGGGAAGCGTCGACGAGTCGTTGAGATACCTCCGCTTGGTAATCTATCGGAAACACCTGCTTGCCGCCGCCGGCGCTGGAGTTACCAAACACAGTCATTTCTATCCTTTTCCTTTCTTTTCTTTTGTATCTTTGATCAATGGTGGGTGATGATGAGAGTGGTGGAGGAAGCGTTGGAAGGAGAGGAAATGACGGGCGCGTTTTATTGCTTGGGATTGTGTTTGGAGTTTGGACCTGGTCGTGATTAGTGCCTAAGATATACTATAATTAAGGGAAGGATTTGGGGGGGAGCCGGAGGAGCTTATAAGAGTGGGGTCCACTGTAATAAAGAAATACGATATCGTTTTATTACGAATTTTTGAAAGATCGGGCGAGGCCCACGAGGAGGGAAAGGAAGAACTAAGAAGCGTTACTGTATTTTTCACTGTCTTTTCCCGGTGAAGGACATTTTTTAAAGAAGAAACAAAACATACTTTTTGTGGTGATTTTTTTTTTATAGACTAATTGTTTCCGTTTAATGCATTTATCTATACATTTCAAATTTGTATTTAACAAGCAATTTATTGTTAGCGTGTGCTTGTTTATTAAACCATTACAAATTATTTACGCAATATACCATTTATAAATGCGTCAATTCACTAGCAAATTAAATTGATTTCTTGATTTCTTGATTTGTTTGTATATTATATTGTTTGAGAGAAACTCCAAGGTAACATCAAGATATCTAAGTTTAAATAATGTAAATTAAATTGCTCATCATATTGTTTAAGAAGATTTTTTTTATTTTTTAGTGTACAAATAAAATTGGACCGTCAATACAAAATAAAAAAATATTATATGGTGAAAAAATTTCGAATTTATAACTCTAGTAAATATTTTCACGTAATGCGAACAAAAAAAAGACGATATACTAAAAATGGATAACAATTTTCTTCTTTTTAAAATCAGCATTGATCCATTGGATTAAACTAAAAAAAAACAAAAGACTTCAAGTCCACATGCTGACTGCCGGAATTGGCCTGCCTTTCATGGGCCTGGTCAGTCGCCCCAGTGGACTCTGGAAGATAAACAGGAGATCATTGTCCGTGTTTATTCTTAATTCATTATATAACCAATTAAATTCTCTCTCCCAAATAATAATATAAAAAAACTTAATATTCCTGAAATTAATAATAAAACAAAACTAGAGAGAGTAGCTTGTTGGCTTAGTCGAGAGAAACTTTCAATCCCCTGATTAAGAGAGTCATGGTTACTTCAAAACACGATAAATAACACATGTCATTTTATTTTTAGAAAAATTATGAAACGAAAATATATTAAAAACTCACGAGAAATAAGCACGTGACACTTTTTTTCTATGTGAAATATGTAAAAAATTGAGAGAGTACAAACCGCACCCAAGCTAACTAAGCATATCACTCCATCTCATTTAAAAATATTTTATCATCATATTCTATATTTTACTCAGATAAATAGTGAAATTTACCGTTAAAGTTCGACAATAATTTAGTATTCATATAAGATATCTAATAAGTGAATCTCGATATCGCACTTTATACGTAACAATTCTTTCCACTCTCCTAGACTTTGACTCTTGACCGAAGCCATGGCCATGCTACCGGCTAGTAGGAGCATGTAGGGACCTAAAACATACATTTTTAGTAGAGGTCTTCTTCAACATTTTTGGCATGGCTCGGCCCTCTCTATCACCATCCTGTGCACCCCCCCAAAAAACAAGAACAAGGTACTTAGAACTTGGAGTTAAAGAGCCCTAATTAATTAGATATGGACAAGAACAATGTTGAATTCAATTATCATATTATTGTTTTGTCTTCTACAGACGAGACATGTTGAAATAAATGATAATGGCCAACCTTCTTCTATATATTTGTAGCAAGGCAAGGCCCCCTTTTTGTCTTGATGGATTATTATTATTATTATTGTTACATCACAAAAGTGGCTATAAGGAAATATTGCATGTGACCAAGACATAAAATCTCACTATCACAACCCAACATTATGCTCTATATAAATCCACAACATAGCACGTATTTTTTTAAGTTGTATCCACTCCGTTTGCTGTTCTCAATCTTGCCTCCATTCCGTTCCAAATGGTATCCAATGCGATTATAATGGCGTTATATGATTTTTTTATTTTT
>NBIL01034290.1:0-17755 GCA_002752925.1 Viola pubescens var. scabriuscula
CTAAAAATAAATATATAAAAAATATTTTTTATTTTAAATTTATTTCGTTGAGTAAACAATAAACATATTCAGAAAAATTAATTTTTTATTTTCTGTTTTGTATTTTGAAAGTCGAAAAAAAAAACCGTAAACTAAAAACGGTACCAAATAAGTCCTAAGTTTTCGGATTAAAATTCCACGTCACTATTATCACCTCATCAGGTGGACTATGTTAGAATTTTTTATTCTTCTCCTCTTGATCGTTATAACGGTCTGATCATCTCCAACATTGGCAAACCAAACCAAAACAAGCACCCCTTTCTCTCTCTCAATCCCTGTTCCTCTCTTTTGTTCGAACCCAAATACAGATTTCTTGTTTACACCTCCCATTTTAAATTCCAGGGTATGTTCATTCACCTTTTTTCCTCCATTTCTTCTTAAAATTGCCATTTTCTTGTATTCTTTTGTTTGTTTTGTTTTTCTGATATTTTCCCTTTTCCATTTGGATTATTGGATACCATGTTCTTATCATGCAATGCTTCTTTTATCTACCATGTTTTTATTTTGGAACATCTCTTGTTTATGATATTACTGTTACCTGCACCAATTCCTCCATAGAGGGCATGCTTTAGGTTAGGAATGGAATAAAAGAAAGAAGAAACAATCTTTGTTTATATGTCAGTTTAGAGGAATTATATTGAAGAACATTTCACTCTTATGAATTTAATAACATGGGTGTTCTTTAATTTCAAGGGTTAATGACAATGGCAGGCATGCATTTAGGGTAACCGCATAAATATTGTCCATTTGATAGCTGGGTTTCAATTCTAAGAGCTGCAAATAAAATCCCATTTTAGGGTTCCATCAATTTCCCATTTACAACATCTTTTAAGTCTGAAAGATTACAACTTCTCACAGGCTGGTGGATTTAAGCTTAAGGTAAGTTTAAGATTTGTTCTAGCAGATGAATCCCAGAAGAGGAATGATCAACAGTTGTTAAGGTTTGATAATGATTTGAGGAATAGTTTATTCTTATCCGGTTAACTTCTGGAGCTTACAAAACTCAATTCCAAATGTATTACGAACTTCTTGGTTTGTCGTTGTGCAATACCATTCAAAGTTTCCAGGTTACAGATAACTTTTCGTTTGATTTCCGTTACATGCACTACAATGCAGGTATTGATTGTACTGTCTAGTGTTTTCAAAATGCCTCAAGACAGTTTTTCAAGACACTTTTTGTAATTTTGGTGCAGCTTATTATAACTTCTCGTGTATCGATAAATAGCTGCAGAAAAGCAATTCTGCCTTGTTGTAGGTATTTTGCTCAAATGTTGAAACTTTTTTACTTTAGTTACTTAGAGTTCTTGTTTTATGAATAGAGGTGCAGAACATCATTGTTCTTTTGACTCTGCAGGAGTTTCTGCAGACTGACATTATCACATGCAACCAATCTGCCTTGAAGGTGCACATGTGACTCATTCGACAAAATGTTTGAATGTGGTTACAAGTCACAGTATATGGGCGGAAAGAGGGAGAAATTTGTGAGGTACAAAGATTAGATTATCTTCTGCTTGTCATAGATATTTGTTTCTTTCTTTAGGATGTTGGTGGATTTTAGCAATTGGGATTTTCAATCAAACAGGAGTGACTAATTGCAATCTATTGTGATCTTGGCATGTATTGGCACCTGTAGGTTGGATGATTTGGATTCTACAGTATCAAGTTCAAGCATGGTTGGAAAGAAGAAATTGAGGTTTAATTTGGATACCCTAACTGGCCGTGGGGGAAGGAAACATGCATCTAAATCTTTTAGGTATGGGGTGAGGATGGGATCAGAAGGTTTGCTAACATTTGGTCGATCCCTTAGAACCGGAGTCAGTCGTGCAGTATTCCCAGAAGATCTTAAAGTTTCTGAAAGAAAGATATTTGACCCTCAGGACAAATCTCTCCTGTTATGGAATAGGCTGTTTATCATATCATGCATTCTTTCGATAGCTGTTGATCCTTTCTTTTTTTATCTTCCTGTCTTCAACCCGCAAATGGATTGCCTCGGTATGGATACAAAGTTAGCAGCAACAATTACAGCTGCAAGGACATTACTTGATGTTTTCTATCTGCTTCGCATGACTCTTCAGTTTCGCACAGCCTACGTTGCACCATCTTCTCGGGTTTTTGGAAGAGGCGAACTTGTCATAGATCCTGCACAGATTGCTGCGCGATATTTAAGCCGTTATTTCATTGTTGATTTTCTCTCTGTGCTACCTCTACCACAGGTTTGTCATACTGTACTTCTTTGCATACTGAACTAACTACTACTAGCACTATTATTGTTATTAACTTGAATAGTTGGAGACATTATTATCCATCTGGGTGATGTAGAATGCTCAGTTTACTTTCCTTGACGTTTTTGCTCTCTGCAGATTGTGGTGTGGACGTACCTTAATGATAAAAGACAAGGTTCGACCGTGTTAGTAACAAAAACGGCATTGTTAATTATTGTCTTTGTTCAATACGTGCCACGATTTGCCCGCTTTTTCCCTTTGGGTTCAGATCTGAAAAAGACTGCAGGGTCTTTTGCTGACAGTGCCTGGGCTGGTGCTGCATACTATCTGCTCTGGTACATGCTTGCAAGTCATGTAAGTTTGTTTACGACCTCCAGTTCTGGTTTGTACTCGGATATTTGGAGAAACGTCCTGTTCTATTTGCTCAATTTCATTTTCTACTAAGAAAAATCTCCGGTCACTGAAAATTTGCCGAATCTTTGATCTTTCTTTATGTGCAACTTTACAGATAGCAGGGGCTTTCTGGTACTTGTTAGCTGTTGAACGTAAAGACACGTGCTGGCGGAGAGCTTGTGTTCAAAGCGGGAAATGCAATATAGATTTCTTGTACTGTGGCAATAAGGATTTGCCAGGTTTCCATATCTGGAGAAAGATAAGTGACAGTGTCCTTCAAAGCAAATGCGGTGTTGCTGATGAGGACAATTTGCCATTTAATTATGGAATTTATACACAGGCCATGTCATCTGACATTGTTTCATCTAGGATTTTCTTCTCCAAGTTCTTTTACTGTTTATGGTGGGGCTTGCAAAATTTGAGGTACATTGCATCCTAATTTTCTATGTTCCATTACCGAGTTTACTTGAGTTGCTATAGTTCCATTTATTTATACTTTTGCTACTTTTTGTTTCTGCAGCACACTAGGTCAAGGTCTCCAAACCAGCACTTATCCTTTAGAGATTCTTTTTTCGATAGCTATAGCCATATCGGGACTCCTACTCTTTGCACTTTTGATTGGAAACATGCAGGTATGTTGAAAACGACACTACTTTTGGGGTTTATTCTTGTGATTTTTCTCGTATTTGAATCGAAGAAACAGACATTGTCTTGTGAAGATGTTAGAGGTAAAACAACACTGCTAAACATTCTGAGGTGTGGGGTGTCTTGTGTTTGCAACAGACCTACCTGCAGTCTCTAACAATTCGTCTAGAAGAAATGAGGATCAAAAGACGCGATTCTGAGCAGTGGATGCATCACCGGTTGCTCCCACAGGATCTTCGGGAGCGAGTTAGGCGTTATGATCAGTATAAGTGGTTGGAAACTCGAGGAGTGGATGAGGAGAGTTTAGTCCAGAGTTTACCTAAAGATCTCAGGAGGGATATCAAGAGGCATCTTTGTTTGAATCTGGTCAGAAGGGTAAGTATCCCGAGTCTGCTACTAGGTTTGTCTTCGAAAAATGGAAATGTAATGCTTCAGAATCGAAAAAAAATGCAGATGGATGTATTTTCAAAAGAAAAATGATGCTGTTCTGCTTATCTTGTGGAGGCATTGACATGGTCGAGATTATGCAGGTTCCTCTGTTCGCAAATATGGACGAAAGGCTGCTGGACGCCATTTGCGAGCGTCTGAAGCCAAGTTTATACACAGAGCAAACTTACATTGTTCGTGAAGGTGATCCGGTCGATGAGATGCTTTTCATCATTCGTGGCCGTCTGGAAAGTGTAACTACAGATGGTGGAAGAAGTGGTTTTTTCAACAGAGGGTTGTTGAAAGAAGGAGACTTTTGCGGCGAGGAGCTTCTGACTTGGGCACTAGACCCTAAAGCTACTGCAAACTTACCATCATCAACTAGGACGGTGAGGGCGTTAATGGAGGTAGAAGCTTTTGCTTTGGAAGCTGAAGAGCTGAAGTTTGTTGCTAGTCAGTTCAGGCGTCTTCACAGTAGGCAGGTGCAGCACACTTTCCGTTTCTACTCGCAGCAATGGCGAACATGGGCTTCTGTCTTCATCCAAGCTGCTTGGCGCCGGTATTCCAGGAGGAAAGCAGCAGAGCTTCGTCGCCAAGAAGAAGAAGAGGAAGAGGGTGTAGATTACGATGATCAATATGACGACGACCAACCATTAGTCGAGGGAAATGATGGTTTTTCAAGGCTTCGTGCCACGGTATTCGCACATCGTTTTGCAGCCAATACTCTGCATAGCCACAGGCGTCGCGTCAGCTCATCTCCTGGTAGTTTGGTCAAGATCCAGAAGCCGCCGGAACCTGACTTCAGTGAAGAGTAACTAGTGAATATATTTTAGGTGCACTAATCTTGCCTCATGCCAGATGATTTTACCAACTAACTTTGTACAATTCTCTTTCCGGAAAAGGATGCCGAACGGCATACACGTGGCTAATTAGGTATGGCACGGCGTAGTCGTCTTAGAATGCAGCATGCACATGAGAGTAGCTGTGTTGTGCAATAATGTATCTGGCAAGCCACTGATCAGGAACTAAACAAGTGTTATTTAGAGCCATACGACCAAATTCATTGTCAGAAATAACATGTATAATGTACATTTTGTACAATGTTCAACTTGTTTTCATGTTCTTACCAAAACAGCTAATTTCAGCTAAGTTTCTCTATATCTTTACTTCGAACAATGCACAAACTTCTGATGGTTCTTCAGCTATTGCTGCAATTCAACTACGCCAATCAGAAGAAGCTTCCAATCCAATATCCTCTTCCCACCATGTGGCCGACTGCAAAACAAGTTGTTCAATAGAATGATGGATTTTTTAAGATCACTTTTAATGATTTTTTACAGAGACGAGGGCCAGTAACGTACACGGGGATGAAAAAGACTGAAATATAGAGATTACCTTGTAACCCCTGCGCAGGAATTCCAGTGAGCTTCCTAGTTCCTCTTGCAATCCAAGTACCCTCAACAATTCCTCCTTAGTCTGCAGCATTAAAGAAGTATGATTCCTAGGCTCTCAAGTTATTAATAACTAAAATATTGTAAATGGAGCTGGTAATGTAAATACACACCTCGCCAAGTGTAAAGCGTGTTGCGCTTTCTGCTACACAAGCGTAAGAACCATCTGCTTGCTTAAGCATTACCTGCCAGGGCCCTGTACGAATTCTAACTTAAATATGGAGGCATCGAATAAGATAATTCAAACCCTAGACAGGGGAGAGTAACTGCAGAAATAAAAACCACCAGAAGATACGGATACAGATTCTACAGGTTGAAACCTAAAGGGGTTGCACAAGTATGGAGGCTAGTAAATATAACAGATGGATCATATCAAGGTGCCAAAAATAGGATTCCTAGGTCAATTTTTTCCTTATCAAATGAACTCACAAGTGCTGAGGAATTAGGATGCGGTGATTCATGCTCATGTCTAAGGGATCTACACATGCCCTTAAATGATAAAAGATCAATGGAATACCGAGACTAGTAAAACTAACAATATCTAAAGTCATTGCTTAGCAATTAACTACAGACCTATTAATGATCTGCCACCATAGAATACAGGTACTTGAAGGTTTTCACTAACTTAACACCTAAAAGGAAATTTTCAACCAGAAGAAAGAGACAAAACAAAACAAAGTATGAATGAAGCTGAATTAAACAAATAAATTGATTTCATACCAGGGTACTGGCGAAATAATGCTCCATCGTAATTTACGATATACGGTGCTACTGCTACAGTCTTGTAATGTTAAGTGAAAAAGTTGTTAAAGACCACAATTCAGACACAACCAATTGGAAAGACAATGAGGTCAATGAACGAGAAGAACCTTTGAGTACTCTCTTATTCGGATGTAGAATACTGGGATAAATTGAGAGAGAAATCGATAGTGCAGATCTTTGGGTGGAAACCCAATAATACCCAAGTCAGCACTGAAAGTGGAACAAGCTTTTGTTAACCAAAATGAAAAGGCCCAGTGATAAAGAATAAGGCATTACAAAAACCAAATCAGGATACTAGACATACCGCAGTGTGTCAAGTTCGAGATTGAAAAGAAGGCATGGAGTTGACATGGCAAACTTTTCCTGCATATTTTATCAGTGAAAAAGGGGAACAAATATGCAGCTTGCAGACAATGTGGAGAGTAGCTATCAAATAAAATTATAGGTATAACCAACAAAAGGATGCATATATTATTTGAAATGAGAAATTTCAACAGGTGTGAAAACTGCAGAACAAGACAAATCAGTGGATGAACCTAAATAAATCAGAACATCAAGCACCAAAAGAAAAGAAGAAAAACTGTGATCGTAAAGAGCAAAGGACATACCAGTCCCCAACAACTGACAAAACACCAGAAAAGTATATAGCAGTCCTAGAAATTATTGTGTTGCATTTCCATCCATCAGCACCAAAAAAGTTAGAAGATCATATAGTAGCATTTTGTTCTCATACCCCAACACGCAAAATTCCCCCCCCCCGAACCCAATGATATGATGGCCAAAGAAACAACCCTTTTAATATTGTCCAAAGAAACCCATTAACAATAAGCAAAGAAAGTGGTTTCCTTGGTACCTTCAGATTCAATTTCAATAGTTTTAGTATACACTGTCATAAAGGGAAGGCAGACACTGGAGAGAGAATGATGTATGCATATTTTAAAAAAATGAGGAGCAAAAAGATTCTTGCAAGCACAGAAGATATGCTTCTTCAGATGAGATAGATAGAGATACAGTGGTAAAATGGAAAGTAAAGGGTGACAATAATAGTGAAAATAATCTTACCACATACTTCTCTATAACTGCCAGGTCACGAGTGCTAGAATTGATAAAAACATAGAGAGATGGTGGCTCATTGGACAGCCAACGCCCTGCAAATGCAAGAGATGGAAAATATCAAGTTCATGTTTTTTCATTTTTGTTTCTTCATCCTAATATATTTACGAGAAAAATGAATACCATAAAATAAAATGAATGAATTAAGTTTAAGATTAATTGACATAACATGCTATGTATTAACATCAACTTCTCTCTCAATGCACAGATACACTAGCAGTTTTGTTGCAATGCATCAGGCAATTCTCATGCAGATGGATCAGGATAGTGTACCAACAAAACATAGATTTCTTCTCCTATTATAGCTTTCCAGAACCAACCTTCATTTTCATCATCAAAATCAAAATCTAAGGTCTTCGTCACAGACTTGAAAAAAGTGGCGACAGGGCCACTAGGTACATCATCAAGGGAACCAATTGATATACCATCAATCTGCAAGGAAAAAGACACAAGTGTCCAGATCACCGAGTTCTAAGAGGTTAGATTCTTTAGCACCAGATAAGGTCCAATGGGAAAGCTCCTAATATGAGATCAAAGTTTAAGCTAAGAAATTAACTTGCAGTTTGAGAATAGGAAAGCCATAACTAAGTTCAAAATTTTCAGTTCTAAGTTTGCAAAATGAACAGTAACAGTAAAGGTCAGTACATGATAGTAGCTTTTTCCTTCTCTATAAAATACTAAACCATGCCTCACAGCCAAATTTATATCAGAAGTAGGCTGAAGAAAAATGAAAAATAATCCAGAAGATCAAAGTTAACTATTGAGAACAGCCTCCAAACCAGCTTATCCTTCCCTTGCCCTAGGCTCCTAGAAAACACAATTCATAAAATTAACCTTGACTTAGGATGTTACCAAGTCAACAGCTGCTTTGAAAATCTGAGTAGCCCTGCGCCTTTCAGGTCCATCAGGAAACACCTGAAATAGCATACATTATCTCAGGCTTGCATTTCAATAATTATAGTAATAACAATAGAACAAATGCAAAAAATAAAAAAAAGAATAGGAAATATACGTTTTCTTACAATGCAAGCTCTGGTTTCTCTTTTTTCTCGGAGCTTCCTGATGATGGCCAAGACAAGTTGAATGTTGGCGTCACTGAAGTCATCTGAAGATCCCTTCACATGATTAGGAATTTGAAATTATAAATCGATTCATGATTCATGCTCTCATCTTTCCTATGAGAAATCATCTGACGTATATTTACAAAGCTGAACAAATAGTAACAGCCATGTCTAAAAGTAAGTATCACAAAGTATTGCTCTGAGTCTAAATATCTACAAGGTTTTCAACAACATATGCAAAGTGTAAAACAGGGGGGAAAGAAGAATGTAAAAAGAAGAAAACAGCGAAGCAAGTTGCTATGTAAGGGGCAATAAACTTGCCAAGTAAAAAGACTTGAGAACCAAAGGGCATACCTTGTAAGAAGAAATGTTGCTAGGTAAGGGCCTGACACACAAAACAAAAAAGAAAAATGCACAGAGCACAAGTGAGTGCAAGGAAAGGCCCATTTCAATACACGTAAATGGTACATAGAAACTTTAAAAGAGATAAATGGTGCCACAGATTTAACACTCGGAAAGAAAAGAAAGTGAAAAGTGTACTGGGATTTGAATTACAAAACAGAAATTAAGAGCACCAAGTTAACTTCAAAAGTACAAACACTTCGTAAAAATAAGACCCTCATTCTGTCACTTTATCATCGTCAGAGTCCTAATAATCTTCAGTTTATAGTTGAAACTTAACCATTATAATCTGGTGCAAAATCTAGAGTTTATGTTCTCATCTATGTAGCCAACAATATAATGCGTAACCAATTCTCTGAGACTTTTTTGATAAACTGGGCATTGCATAGAAAACACACAAGCAATGTGAATATTCTCTGAGACTGAAGCGATAGTAAGTTTTCTTATAATTTACATATTGCAATTACTTTCTAAATTAACTGAATCACATTAAGCAAGGACTATGTCGCCACTAACAATTCAAGACAAAAATTCAATAGTAACACAACATTAAATTATCGGTTCACCCCAGAAAACCTTAGATAATACTTTAGTGACATATAGCACAACTTATGAAATGGGCAATTCAACAAACAAAATGCCAAGCCAAGAAACATAAGGGCATCAATTATTAAGCAATATTAGAAAAGACTGCAACTTAAAGAATGAAACTTAGAGAGGAAAAGGAGATACGGGAAATCGATTTCCAAGCGAGTTTTTCCATCCTCAAGAGCGAAAGCAAGGGACTTGGCAGCATCAGAGGCAAGCTCTTCATAGGACTTAGGCTTGTACACAGCCACTCCAGTTGCAGGGTTTGGAGAGCTTTGAGCTGCTTGCGACTGTTGCTGCTTGTTGGTGCTGCTGCTGCATTGGATTCTGGTGGTTAGTGGGAGCTTAGGAAAAGATGGGAACGGAGATAGAAGAGGGAAGGAGGGAAGGGAAAGTGAGGAGCGAAGGAAAGGAGAGGAGAGGGAAGGAAGAAGAGAGCAGGCCATGAGTGACATGGTAGTCATGGCCACTCCAATTCTTTCAATTCGGTTGGGTGGTTAAGGGGCACCTTGTGATAAAGATTGGATTTTTTTTCCTTTTCTCCTTTCTTTTTTCTTCTTTGTTTTGACTATTGGCATTATAAAGGGAGTTTTTTCGTTGTTCTTTTTCTAAAAGAATAAAATAATTATTTTACTTCTGGTCTGGTCTGGTCTAGTCTCGTCTACTTCCCAACTTCGTCTCTCTATTCATTTTACCCTCTCCGTTCACTGTTCTTAACAATCAACCTGCCATGGCTGACATGGCTTTAGTGATTCTCTCCCCTCAAGCTCATGTTCTTCATTTCTCCCAATGGCATGAACTGGAGAAGTTGATGATAACCTTGAGAACCGTTACGACAGTGGTTGGTGTCGCGGAGGAGAAGCAATTTACTGATAAAGATGCTGTCTTTGAGAGCCGGAGATGATGGGTTGCAAGTTGCAACCTCAAATTAACATGAGTTGGGTATGCAATCTTCTCCCTCCTCTTAACTATTGTAATGCAAGGGCAGTGAAGTGCCATGAGAGGGATGGAATTGAGGTTGATAGAGGTGCATTGAGACTCTACCTACATCATCTAGTCCAACAAATGGGTCCTCCTACAGTTTGGAGAAGAAAATTTGGAGAAAGAGACCCATTGCCCACAACATGTTTGATGGATGTCTCAGACGTTTGTTGGTGATGTTGCTACTTGTAAGTGCCGCAGGAGCGCTTTGATGTGAGAAAATGGGTTTTATGTCCCAAAAGATTTGGGTGTTTTTGGTGCAACAAGGGATGATATTAGAGGGTTTTCCAAACTTAGAAGCTGATATGACGGTCCATCATTGCCCAGAATAGCTTCCTCCAGGCTCCACCCAATGTAAGATCTCCCTTTCTTCCTTCAATTTAGGAGCAATTAGTGGGTATAATGAAGTGGAAATAAACTTTGGAATCCTCCCATGGAAGACGCTTCTGTCCCCTCCACTCTTACCTCTCTCTTCGCAACATTAATCTTGCAGATCTGGAAATCTAACCAAAATTGAACGCCATTGATAGATTGGACTCTGGTAAATCATTTTGTTTTATGAGTAATTGTTTGTTTATTTTACCTTCTTATTTATATTTCCGAGTGCATCAATGTGCTCTTGGCTTGATCATCTTCTCAAGCTTTATTCCTTACGGTGTAATGAAGGCGCCAGCTGAAGGAGCGTTAGTATGACCCAGGTAGGGATGGAGGTGGGTTTAGCAATTCTCTCCCCTGTGATTAGTCTTTTGATTGAAAAGATGTCTTCTGTTGATGTTCGGGCTTTCTTCAGACGCAATGAATTGGATGAACGACAATTGGAGAAGTTGAAGGTAACCTTGAGAACTGTAACCAAAGTGGTTGGTGATGCAGAGGGAAAACAGTTTACTGATCCTCATGTTCGAGCTTGGTTTGACGATCTCAAAGATGTTGCCTTTAAAGCTGAAGATTTCTTGGATGCGGTTGCTTATGACAACCTAAAACTTAAGATAGAAGCTGGTGGTCGGACCATTACGAATGCCATGATACAGCCTGAAACTTGCGTGCCTCAGGTGTGTAAAATTTTCCCCTCCTTTAATCTCTGTAGAAAAGGGATGACCAAAGGAGATATGGAACCAAGATTGAAAGAGATCAATGAGAGTATGCAACACCTAGTTCGACAAATGGGTCCTCTTGGTTTGGAGAATAACATTGGAGAAGAAACAAAATCAAAAGATGCATTACCAACAACATCTTTGATTGATGCTTCAGATGTTTGTGGTAGAGGTGATGATGAGGAATGCATTATGGAGCTGCTCCAATCAGGAGATACAAATGGGAAGAACATTGGAGTTGTTCTGATTGTTGGTATGGGTGGACTCGGGAAAACCACTCTTGCTCAGTTGGTCTATAACAACCACAGAGTGCAGGAACAGTTTGATGTTAGAGCATGGGTTTATGTTCCTAAAGAATTGGATGTTTTTCATGTAATAAGAGATATTGTGAAGGAGGTCGGGTTGGGGAATGGTGATGGCATGACTGCAAATCAGATGCATTGCAAGTTGGAAAAGAAGTTAAGTGGGAACAGAGTTTTTCTTGTTTTAGATGATGTTTGGAATGCTAGTCAAGGAAGCTGGGACTCTTTAATTAAACCTTTCATGTCAGTGAAAAATGGAAGTAAAATCATCGTCACCACACGCAATGCAACTGTGGCGCGTGTCATGTCCACTGTTACAGTTCACCGTTTGGCAGAATTAAGCGATGAAGATTGTTGGCGTTTGTTTGCAAGACATGCATTTTATGGTGAAGGTTACAGTAAATATCCCGTCTTGGAAAAAATTGGCAGGGAACTGATGAAAAGGTGCAAAGGCGTACCTTTAGCTGCAAAAACGCTTGGACGTTTATTGCGCTATGAAAGGCATGTCGGGCAGTGGAGGAAGATATTGACGAGCAATATATGGGATTCACCAAACAATGAGATTCTTCCCGCTCTAAGTTTGAGCTATCATTATCTTCCTTCAAATTTAAAACAATGTTTTGCTTATTGTGCCATATTTCCCAAGAATTACAAATTTGAGAGGGAAGAGCTTGTTCTTTTATGGATAGCAGAGGGTTTTATACTTCAATCAGAAGGTGACGTGATGGAAGTAGGTGAGAAGTACTTTGAAGATCTTGTATCAAGGTGTTTTTTCCAGCAACAAATTAATTATGGAGAATCATTTTTCACTATGCATGATCTCATAAATGATTTAGCTACGCTTGTATCAAGAGAATTTTGTTTCAGGCTGGAAGGTGGAAATTCGCTCGAGGCAACTCTTCGTGCTCGCTACTTGTCATGTATTATAACAAGAGATCATGAAGCGTTTCAAAATTCTAAAGTCATTCTTGACACCCCTCACTTTCTGCGCACTTTAATCGTAGCGCCAAGATGCTGGATTTGTTGCCTCGTGGGAAATGTGGAATGGCACAATTTATTATTAAGGTTCAAGAGTCTGAGGGTACTATGTTTACCATCCTCTTCTAGAACCCTCGAGTTACCAAATGCAATTGGGATCTTGAAGCATTTACGATACCTGAATCTTGGCAATCACTCCACTATTGAACAACTGCCAGAATCTGTTTGCAATTTGTATAATTTACAAATTTTAATCCTGAGAAACTGCAGTAAACTCACTAAGTTGCCTAGTGACATGAGAAAGTTAGTCAACTTATTTTTGCTTGATATCGATGGAACAAGGTTGCAAGAAATGCCATCACACATGGGTGAACTCACAAGACTTTGCAAATTAACCAATTTTGTTCTGGGAAACCAAAGTGGTTCTAATATTAAAGAGTTGGGTAAGCTTCAGAATTTACGAGGAGAGCTTTGTATTCAGGGTCTTCAAAATGTGGTCGATTCTCGAGATGTGACAGAAGCC
This sequence comes from Viola pubescens var. scabriuscula, assembly GCA_002752925.1. Lineage (NCBI taxonomy): Eukaryota > Viridiplantae > Streptophyta > Magnoliopsida > Malpighiales > Violaceae > Viola > Viola pubescens. The sequence continues at coordinate 12,978 of NBIL01034290.1, forward strand.
AATTTAAAGGGTAAGCAACATCTAGAGGAGTTGCACTTCACATGGGATGAAGATTCTCATTACTTATTGCATCAAGAAGTGCTTCAAGAGTTAATCCCTTACAGAGACTTGAAAAGTCTCTCCATTAAGGGTTATGGGGATGCAACATTTGTAGACTGGGTGGGAGACTCTTCTTTTTCTTGCATGGTATTCTTGGGATTGTATGAATGTAAAATCCGCTCTTTACCACCAATTTGGCAGTTGGTATCTCTGGAGACTCTAACTATTCATACATGTGATAGAATCAAGACTATTGGTCCTGAGTTGTATTCTATGAAGAAGCTCAAGTATCTAAGAATTTTTATGCTCTCAGAATGGTGCGAATGGATCTCAGATGAAGGTGGTGACAGTTTCCCTCTCCTCGAACGTCTTACTATACAGTATTGTCCAAAGTTAAGGAAGGCCCTGCCAAGCCGGCTTCCTTCTGTAACTAGAATCGAAATCGGAGGATGTGAAGAGCTTGATATCGGGTGCTTCCCATTAGAGTGCTTCCCCAAGTTAGAAGAACTCAATATCTGGTGTTGCCCAAAATTAGTATCCTTCAGCAAAGAAAGATTGTCTTCCTTCAATCTGGCAATTCTTCACTTAATTCTGTGTTCAAATTTGAGGGCGCTGCCAGAATGTGTTGGTTCCATAAAGAGTTTGTCCATTGTAGATTGTCCAAAGATCAAGTCTTTCCCCCTTCATGGTTTTGGCTCCAACTCCAAGTTACGAGATATTACTGTCGAGGGTTGCAAAAAGCTCATAGCAAGGCGCAATGGATGGGGTTTGCAAATACTCCCCTCCCTCTCAGATTTCACAATTGGTAATTCCTACGAGGTGGAATCCTTCCCTGAAAATACACTGTTGCCTTCCACTCTTACCTCTCTTCATATAAAAAATCTTCCAAATCTGAAATTTCTAAACTACGAGGGGCTTCAACATCTTACCTCTCTTAGAAGCTTGCATATCCAGCATTGCCCTAACCTCAAGTCCATGCCGAATGAGAAGCTGCCCCCTTCTCTCTCTTTCCTATACATGGATGGATGCCCTCTGCTGAAAAAGCGATGTGAACCAGAGAACGGGGAGGATTGGCCCAAGATTTCTCACATCCGTGAAATAAGTATTTATTAGATAAGGTCAACTGAGACCAAGATTAGACTGGTGTGCCTTCTTCCTTTCTTCCAACTACCTGAGGTACTTAAAAGCTGTGTAATTATGCACTAACACAAATTTAGGAAAGTAGCCTGATTTTTTATTGCTAATTCTTTCTGAATTTCTGGAAAAAAACTCTTATTATTTTCTCCCCCACGTTTGTTGCAGCTAAGGTTCCTATGCAAGTAAGGCAGATCTATTCGGTAGCTTAATGACCAGGCAAGCATCTCTTTCTTGAAGTCAATAAACATACTCATGCTTCAATCATTGCAGTCTCAAATTATTTTCATTCTTTTCTCTGCCAAATTCATTTCTTTGATGTTATTGCTTTGAGCTTATGCTTTTGCATGAAATATTGAAATCCTGTATACCTCCTTCGTTGTTAGCAAGCTACTTCAGTTTTGTGCATACTGTCAAGACATAGAGGCTAGCTACTTTTCTTCTTCTATTCATCCAGCATGTTGAAATCCAACTTCTTTAGCTTTTGGCAATTAGTCAAGATTTCTTGCATACTCTTATTATCTTGTGCTTCTCAAAGTTAATCCTACTTGGAGCAAAATTGATCATGATGCGACTGTCTAAGTACAACACTACCTTTTCTCTGACTTCCTGTTCAAGGCTAAAGCTTCCCAAAATCTCTATGATAGATGAATAATGCAATAAAATTGAATCCAAATAGGTTGGGAGCTTTGGAAGAACGTGTGGAGGAAAATCTGGTGTACTCCCCATATCCATGGTTGTACTTTGGTGAATGGCCTTAATATTAGCAGCTGATGTTCCTGCTAGATATCTGCGGCGTGTGCTCTATAATCTATTTTGTTGTTCCTAGAGGTCATTCCCATTTGACGTTGCTACGGTATGCTATACCATGTTGATTTGTTTATGTTTCAGTAATGCCATGTCCATAATCCTTGCTAATACCTATAATTCTAAGGACTTCTGTAATGTTGCGGAGCTGAATCTGGTTTCCTGATTATGCATAGGTTTAGCTGAGAAAGGCCACCAACAAAAAGATGTCCTATAAGATGAGTTCTCCAGATTCTCATGTTTTTTTTCTTTCCAAAGGGATCATTGCACTCATAGTCCTGGAGGAGGAAAAAGGAAGATGTACGATATTAATACCTCAATGTTTTGAAACCTGAAAGGATGAAACAAGAGAGCTCCTGTAATCTTTCGGTCTTTCCTGCGCAAATGGGTCCTCTGGGTTTGGAGAAGAAAAATAGTGTTGGGGAAGAAAAGTCATTTATTGAATATTGTAATGAACCATGAGGTCAACCAAAGAAACAACGTAACAAAATCTATGTCAAACAATTAATGAAATTAATCTAGAGAACTGGAGTTATTTATTTCTACCAAAGTCAGAATGATATGTCAAATGATTAAAGTGAATACCTAAGTACACGTGTATATATATAGATGGAACTAAATAAATCCACATGTATATAGGGTTTAAATTAATTAAATATAGAATTCGTATAATAAATATATAACTCATATTTTGAGAAATTAATGGATAAAAAATTAAGGGTTTTAAAAGATTAGTGAATTACATAACTAACAAACTAAAATATATTATTAAAATATAATAAATATTTTATTTTGTTAAATATTTTAGTGCATTATTAAACTTTTTTTTATTTTATGCATGCAATACAATCTCGACTGAGATAATGAACTATAATATTAGTAAAAAATTGAACTTTGAAGATGATATTACCGTTAATTGAAATCATGTTCCCTACCCTTATAATAATTAATTTAGCTTTATAAAAGGCTTAGGGTTGAAGTTCTTTTTTGTTTTTACTTCACCTACTCTAGTTTATTTTTTTACTTTATTTTCTATTAGTATTTAATTAAATTTTATTAATTAAAACTAATAATTTATCTTGTGTAAATGTTATAATAAATATAATAGATAAGTAGAATTAACAATAAATAATTTATTTATTTAATAATTGAAGTTTTTTATTTAATCATATACTTTTAAATTACATGTGTGAACTTGATATTGCATTTTAAATCCTATGTGTCAAGCTTGTATTGATTTTCTCTTTGCATTAACTTGATATACAAAATTTTAAAGTAGACGAATAATTTAACATCAATTAAAATGGAGCCTATAAAAAAAAAAATACAATAATTTTAATCATAGAGTAAAGAACAACAGATTACTGGAGGTTTGTAAATTAGATAGAATGCATATAACATTGATTTGTATAAAGTGGTCAAAATATTATCATTCTATTTTACTCTTTAAAAAAACATATAAGCACGATGAGATGATGAAAATACACAGACTCTACATTTCTAAGCACGGAGAATATTAAAATCAATGTGTAAGTATAACTCTAATTTTATTTACGATAATAGAATAGCGTTACGAATTTTACAACTCAAATATTCATAATTCAATTAAATCAAGAAATTAACCTACAATTTAGTTATACAATTTTCGGCAAAGTCAAATTTATTGATTTAAACACATACACATATGGCTCAAACTCACACACACGGCTAAAAGCAATGGTAGTCTTGGATGCTAAATAAATTAAAAACAATGAATCAAACACATACACATACGACTTGAAATAAATAAATATATAATTCGTACCATAAATATATAAACCGCACTTAGATTTCGGGAGAGGAATGACACAAAGTTGAGTGTTGTTTAGTTTGCCGGATTGGTGACGTGGTAAGTTAATTGTGTGACGTGGATAATTAATTAATTGACAATTTTTGGCAAAAGGGTTGGGGATGAGGTAGGATGTACGTAGGTTAAACCAATCGATTCAAGTTTTTAATTAATGGACAATTTTCGGGAAAGAAATATCAGTAAATTGTATAGGTTATAATGGACAAAAAATACGGCGCATTAGGTTGGAAGTATACGAGGCTTTATTATTTAAAAGTTTATTATATTTTCAATTTTTCTTTTAAAAGTCTATTACACCCTTAGGTAGCGTTTGGTTGGCGGAATCCAACTTTTCCCCTTAGAATCACTCTCCCGGGAGAGTGATTGAGAGGAATGTTAGTTTTTTGTATTTGGTTGGGATTTAAGATTTCCGGGAAAGTAACATTATTGTGTTTGTTTTGTACTTGGGAATCCTCAAGGAAAGTAAGAAAATTGACTATTTTAACCTTTTCTAAATATTACAAGAAATATGATACATCACACAAATTCAAACAAATGCAAACACAGCCTACCTGCTGATTGAGAGGTGTATGGCATGAGCTGTGGCACGAGATGGAGGCACAACTTTTATATTCGCGCCACTAAAGTAATTACCCGATGGTTTCACCTAAGTATTTTCCCGATGGTAGCACAACTTACGCAAGATACATCATTTGATCGATGGATATTTACTTACTTTATGGAACACATCTTTCGAAATAAGTCGGTATGTTGTTCCTTGGGTATAAGTCGGTAAACGTTCCTTGGGTTTTGGTGGATATGTTGTTATTGTTCGAGATTTCTAGTCTTTGATAATTTTTATATTATTATTATATTTTTTATGTAATTATTCTAATTTTTATGTATTTATTTCAATTTTTGTGTAATTAATTATAATTTTTATGTAATTAGTATAATTTTTAAATTGATT
>NBIL01034420.1:0-23947 GCA_002752925.1 Viola pubescens var. scabriuscula
ATAGTGAATGGAAAATTATCCAGTGAATTAATTATCTCGCATGATTTCACTATCCCAAATGGAATTCTAGTGATCAGCATTGGCTATCATTACCAATAAGCTTGGTATGTCCACTATATTCTCTTCAAAGCAGGAAAGGAAGCGAGACACATGTTAATAAGTAAGGAGTATTATAGGGAAAAAATGAAGTGGGAAATGAGAACTCCAAAGAACACAGCCATTGATTAAAAATGAAAAAGGGCACTTTTCCACGGTCTAGGTGAACCTAGTAACTATCAAGCAGCTGAATCGGCCTCATGATCAGTTTATTCTCAATTAAAAGTAACCATCATCAGAATAACAGCAGAAACAATAATAATACTGAAAAGTTGGCACAAAAAAGTCACTAACCATTTTACAGATTGTAGTGTGCGAACTGTTACAATGATCTACTAACATTTGGCAAAGAGTATAATAATTTTTAACTAAATATATGGAATTTCATGTTGTAACTCACTTTGATTCTTCTGATGCATTACTTTTGCACTCCATTTGACTTGAGCTTGTGCGATTGCTGACTAGTGCTCTGTCCTTGCTTTCTAGAAACTCCTCAATTTTTTTAATACGTATTCTACTGTCCGTTTCAGATTTCAGAAGCTTCTTTTTAAGTACCTTGTTTTCCTTTTCTAAATGTTCTATGATTTCTTCTGCACTAATAATCCGAACCTCAAGTTGTTTGATTAACCCAATCATCCCTTCCTTTTCTTGGGTGGTTTCTTCCTGGATTTTTCTAGTTTCAAAAAAATTTTGCTCCAAGGCAGTTATTTCAAACCTGATACTCTCTATTTCACATTGGGAATCTAGAGCTACGGATGAAACTGAATCCTGCAGTTCTTCTATGTACAAAGCTGACTGTTGCAACTCTACGTCTTTGTTATCTAGTTTCTGCATCAATAACAAGTTCTCTGAACCAGACCTCTTCAGCTCCTCCCTTAACTGGCCAACCATCACCTCCAAATGTTCCATGTCTGCCAACTTTAACTCAAGGTCATGCACATGCTCCCCCAGGCTGTACACCTCTGTATTCCTAGCATTTAGTTGATCCTGCAGGAAATCTGCAATGGATGTGAAAACCTGGTTAAGCAAAATTAATGAGTGATAGGAACATTGTCTGTCATTGAGGTGCAGTTATTTGCACTTATTACTACACAAATAATATGTCCAATTCAACAATTTAAACAAAATCAAAGTCTCTTTTTCGTCACAAAAGCAGGAATCATAACCTATCTCTTGAGAGCAGTTCAACAGCTCTGTCTCCAACTTTTGAATGAGCTTCCTGTCTTCAATTCGAGATTCTGATAATGCTTTGACATGTACTTCTAATCTCTGCATGAGACAAAAGTCTTAAATTAGACGATTCCACTGATTTCTTAACTTTCAAACTGTGTACTTAACTCATAAATTCATAATACTCTCTCTTCAAACAATGCATCATAGTGGATACATGACAACCACATTTGCCTCTATCGAGGATTGAGAATGAACTGGATGTCCCTTTTGTTCACCAACAACGAAGACTACAATTCCACAAGTGAAGAGATGAAGGAGTTCAAAAGCGAAACAAAATATTTTTTTTTCTCACATCATCAGAAGACCTTTATAAGTATATTCAACTAAAAACTAACACAATAACACCACAAAGAATAGACTTCTAAGCAAAAACCATGGAACAAACAAAGCTCATTTGAAATCATTACCTTGATTAAGTCGAAGCCTTGCGTTTGTGATTCCATGAACAAGTCCTTTTCTTTCCTTAGCTACACAGCGCAAAGAAGCACAAAAACATCTTAAAACACTATTATAACTCCTCAACGCCAAGAGTTTAAAAAAAAAAAGACAAACTATTTGATGAATCATGTGCAGATAAGTGAACAGAATTGAATCGAATAGAATAGAAAGTAACCTCTTTGTATCTATTCCCAATTTGCAGAAGTTCCTCAACATCCAAACAGCTATTGTTGTCACCATCGCTCCTAGAACTGCTGGACATTTAAGCAAACAGAAGGCTGAAACTACAAAAAGCTGAGCAAAAACAAAGATTATTAAAGAAAAAAAACCCAATTCTTGAAATTGTCAATAATTTCATAAAATCAATCGAAAGACGAGAAATTTGGAACGGCAAACCTATAATGATAAGGTGAAGATTACTAACAGTAACAATTAAGGAGGAACTTTGAGAAAGAATAGTAGCCACCTCTGAACAAATTGATTTGAGACGTTAAGATTTTGGTTTCCTTTACTTCAAAGCGATTAACTAATTCAAAATGCGCTTGAAAAGAAGAGCTCCTGTCGGGTCGGTTCGGGTCGGGTGGAAACCGGTGAGTTTATTTTTAAACTTTTTTTGACCAATTTTTTTTAAAATAAGATGACGCATATAAAAAAGTAAAATTATTTATAGAGAAAACCATTATAATTTATAAAATATTTTATTTAATTATCTATAATTTAAAAACTTACAATATTATTCGTATAATTTTTTTAAAGTTGAAATTTTAATCTTTCTAATAGTTATAAAATTTAGAAAAAATATGTCAATTTAAGGGGAAATATAACAAGTACAAGGATAGTTCACTTCAATATTAAAAATTGAAAAAATATTAAAAAATAACATATTTTTATAGTGTACCCGTATTTATCTTTTACGAAGAAAAATATTGGAAAAAATAAATTCATATCTGGAGGGAAATAATGTAAAAAATATAACTTAAACATAGTAATTATGACGTTTCAATAGAAAGAAGAAAAAGAATCAACCAAGTTAAAAGGAATAATTTCATGAATACGAGTAAATATTTAATTCATAAAGTTCTTCTTTTTTTTTTCTTTTCGTGAGAATTGAACCCAATATATAATCCTTATTGTTTTACAAGAATTATTACTTCTTTTTTTATAAATGAAGGTGGAATTTGAATCTGTTTCAAGTTCTTACTGCTACCTTCGCCACCTCATTGATACGTACCTCCGAGTTACAAATGTTCTTCTTGCGGAAAAACGGGTTGGGTAAACGTGTCCATCATCCATGCCCACAAAATCGACTACTTGCCTCGTTCCTCTCCAACGAAGCTCTTTCTTAATGACACGTCAGCAAAATGACACGTAGTATCTGACATGTCATGGCACGTCGGACACTTGACGGAGTGCGATGGACGAAGTCACTATAAGGAACCAAATGTGACCGACCATTTGAGTGCGAGTGTCAAATGTGACCAAAAATGAGATAAGAGGCCAAATCAATACACTTCAGCACGAGTACAGAGGCCATAATTCTATAGAATAAAGGGATTTTTTTTATAGGCGCAGTTGGCATTTGAAAAAAAAACTTTTTTTTAAAAAACAGGAAAAATTAAAAAATTAACGCCGGACCAAAATATTAAATTTTGTTCGTGGAGAAAAATCACTTTATGTAAATAATTATTCTAAAAAAAACACTTATGTAAACAATTATGAGAGTTTCTGACTTTTTATTATTATTATTATTTGAAAAAGTAGATAAAATTATCTATGAAGCACGAACACTTATAAAGACACCCGACAGAACACGACACGAATACAAACACTACGACATGAACAAAAATCATTAGACATTAACACGGATATATATATATACTTTTTGACAAAAAATGAATATAAAAATACTATTCATAATAATAATAAAAAATAGAGTTTCAAGTATGATGCTATTAAAACGTCTATTTTAAATTAAATTTAGTCTTATAAAATACTTTTATCAACTATAATTTATACTAAACATCTCTTTAGTATCAATAATTGCGATTAAAAAATAGGTGATAGAAAGCAGTGAGTCAAACATGTATTGCATGGGTGTTCATCGAATGTCGGTGTCGTGAATAAGTCTGACATTGACTCATGCAAAAAAGAAAAAAAAAGAGTGTACTAACGATAAAAAAAAAATATAACTTTTTCATCTCCTCTTGTTCTTCTTTTGCCATTCTCGTCTCCTTGGATCAATCTTTTCTCGTGTGATTTTGTTCGTTGTGGTGGACTGAGCTGAAATGTTCTTGAAACTTCACACCCGCGCTTCTTCGAGGGAAGCTCCTTTCTCTCTCAATTGCTTATTTCCGTTTTCATTTCTCTTTCTGTTTTTTCTCTCTTGTTCATTGATGCCTGACTTTTTTCTGTGGGTGTATAATACTAATTTTTTTTTGTCTTTTCTGTATAATTGTGTTTGGTTTCCAATACCAGCTTACGATGATTCAAGCTTTATTTTTTTATTTTTACTATTTTTCTTGAGAGTTCTGTGTCAAATAACGATGTGAAGGGTTAATCCAGTACGGCGAGTCATCTTTCCCATTGTTTTCTTTATTATTCAGTTCCTTTTTCTTTCCTTTACTTGATAATTAAGCTTATAATTAATTAATTATCAACATGGATTGTGGTGAAGTTAATTAAGCTTTCAAGAGTTCGAGTTTCGGGAATTGAGTAAACCATGAAAACTGAAAAACATATGCTTATAGTTGCTTTCCTCATTTTTCTCCTAATTTTTACTCCCTATATATATATATGCCCCTTTGATGATGATTGTTGAGTGCCATTTGATGATGATTGTTGACTGCCATTTGATGATAAGTTGTGGTAGGGAGATTACAAAAAGTTCAGCTTTGTAATGTGTGATGTAGTCCAAAAACCAAAAGACAGCAGTGGTAGGTAAGTACAAGAATGAACAGAAGACAGAGTATTCCGGATTTACAATATTAGTTACAAAAGGTAAGGTGTTGAAACTTTCAAATCTTATAAGCTGTCAGCACTTAGAATGAAGCAGCAGAATGTCTGGATTTGGAAGTTTCCTTTTGTCTCTTGTTTGATCCTGCTGTGTCTGAAATTCATATCCCATTTTCTATAAGATTTGTCTATTAAACAAACATGAATATATAAACGAGTTTTTTAACCATCAAATGGCGTTAAAAATGAATTTGAAATTCTATCTTATCAGAAACTCCTGTTCGCATAAGTTCGTTTTTTAGAGTAACCCTTTGTTGGATTTTTCCCTTCTTGTCGATTTTTCCCATGTTTGCTGCATAAGAAGAGATGAAGGATGATGTTAGCTGTCATTTGCTGAAATGACTTCGAACCTTTCTTTCTTTTATTCCAATTATGGTTCAACGTAGTCCTTTTCTTTTAGCAGCAATGCGCCGCTCTGCACTAGACATAGAGGGTGAGTTACTCTTTTTGTAGGATTTTTTCATGATTTTGTAGTTCTATATAGTTCCGTGATTGATAATTCTTCATTTGCAGTGATCCCTCCACCATCCGTCGTGCCAACTGATCAGATACTGAACTCCGTGTCGCCACACCATTCTTCAACCTTGTTGATCGTCCTTGGAGTCTTGTCTATCTTCTTATTGCTCATCCTTCTCATCATCATCGCTTGGAAATTTCTCAAGCCAGCTGATGTCCTGAATCTCTTCAGACCAAGAAAAAATAAGGGGAAAGGTGACAAATCATTATTATAACTACTCTTTTGACAGTACATAGATGGAAGGGCTAGGCCTCAGGTTCGAATTTATTTAACTAATAACGTCCTGAACATGTGTGTGTTTGCAGCCGCGCCTGATTTCTGCAGTGGGAATCTCCGAACAATCAGCTACTTTGACTTCCAGACATTGAGGAAGGCAACCAAGGATTTTCATACTCGCAATCTTCTTGGAACAGGTGGATTCGGGCCTGTCTATCGGGTAAAAAAGTTCTTCATTCGTAAAAAATTGAATGTTTAGGTTTAGTTATTTGATTGATCTGATTCCCTCAAGCCAGAGATTCCAAATTCTTTGAACACAAGTGAACAGCTGACATTTTTCTGAGTTTGAAATTCATTCATAACCTGCTCATTTGCTGCTGAGGATTTGTAGGGGAAGTTGGCTGATGGTAGAGTGGTTGCTGTGAAAAGATTGGCTCTAGGAAAATCTCGGCAAGGAGAATCAGAATTTCTGTCAGAGGTGAGGATGATCACAAGCATCCAACACAAGAATCTGGTTCGACTTATCGGATGTTGTTCAGATGGGAATCAAAGGCTACTTGTTTATGAATATTTGAAGAACCGGAGCCTGGACTTTATTGTATATGGTAACCATCTTTTCTCCAACTTGTTGGTTAATTTTTTTCCCTCTCTCTTCATATTAGTCTGTCATTTGCAACTTTAAGATGTGCCTATGCAGGAAACAGTGACATATTCATTGATTGGAACACGAGGTTCCAGATAATCTTAGGAATAGCTCGAGGACTGCAATATCTACACGAGGATTCGCACATACGAATTGTTCATAGGGATATCAAAGCGAGCAACATTCTTCTTGATGATAAATTCCAACCTAGGATTGGAGATTTTGGGCTGGCTAGGTTCTTCCCGGAAGACGAGGATTACCTCAGCACAACATTTGCTGGAACTTTGTAAGTTTTTTTTCTGACAATTTCTTAAGACTCAAATTTATCAGTTACATGTCTGATGTACCAAATGAAGTATCTCTTTGTGCTCTGTGTACAGAGGTTATACAGCTCCTGAGTATGCCATTAGAGGAGAACTGTCTGAAAAGGCAGACATTTACAGTTTTGGAGTGATTGTACTTGAAATCATCAGCTGCAGGAAGAACACAGATCTCAGTCTACCAACAGAAATGCAATACCTTCCTGAATATGTATGCCTTCATCTCTCTCTCCATTACCTTCATGATATTCAAATGTATATTTTTTTCATATTTGGATGAACTTTTGTGCATAGTTATAAATTGCAGACTACAGTCTGACTGGTAAATCGGTAACCCGGACCCTTCCAATAGGAAATGCAGTAATCTAGAAAAAACCAATCAACCTAGTCGACCTGGACGGTTGAAAGAGTTAATCCGGTGTGGTTGAACCGGTTTGATCCTGATTTTTTTTGGATTTTGACTAGTAACAGTTGACCTATTGACTGATTGACCCAAGACCTCGAGTGCTTCGAATACTGACTTCTTTTTTTTAATGTTAATCTTTGCGCTAATTAGGCATGGAGATTACATGAGAGATCAAGAGTTGTTGATGTAGTAGATCCAAGATTGAAGGAACATGGGTTTGTGGAGGAAGATATATTGCAGACAACACATGTAGCTCTGTTATGCCTTCAGTCTCATGCAAACTTGAGGCCTCCTATGTCAAATGTTGTGGCCATGCTAACCTGTAAAACTCAAATGGTTGGGACACCTATGAAACCAACTTTTGTGGAAAGGAGGAGGAGAAGAGGAGAAGACGACGACCTTTCTTGGGATAGTCTCTCTCAGCCTTTCCCTTCTCCACAACTTGACTCCCCTTATGAATAATAATAAATAAAAATGAAAATTTGTACATTGAACATTTCCTCATTTTGTAGAAATGATACGTAGTTTGAAATTGGTAGGTTGAATTGGTGGGTTGAGAAAGAAAAGAAATGTGTGCAAGGAGATTTTTGTAAATAATACATTTCTTTTCCTCCTCGACCTACCAATTCAACCCATTAATTTCAACCTACCTAGCATTACTCTTTATATAATGATTGGAATTTGGGAAGGAATAATTTCTATTATCATTGATTTTTCTTTTACAAGAAGTACGGCCGAAGAAGTACGGCTGACACTAGATGACTTTCTTCATATAATTTCTCCATTCTCCAAAACAAATTTGAGACCTCGTGTCGGAAACATATTTTTGCAACGATTTATTTTACAAGACACATGAGTAAGTAAAAATGTGTTCATATTTTAGTGAAAATGGTCAAAGATAAATAATTTATGAAATGCTTGTTTCTGTGTTTCTTTTTTAATAATAAAAATAATAATAATAGGCAGGTATGCTTAAAATTCTGCTTGGTAGATCAGCCCATTGGGCTTATGGAATAAGGAAACCCACTATTTTCAATGATATATAGTTGACTTTGTATTAAAGTTGACTCAAATGACATGGTAACGAGGTAGTGGCCTTTTGCTTTGCTTAGATCTGAAAAAAAACCCAAAATAATATGAATATCATGACGTGAATATCACATTCTATCCATCCATTAGCATCATGGCATCTTCTCTTTAGTTGTTCCTTCTGCATGTGTCTAATTCCAATGCTTTGTTTTGTTTTTAATCTTAAGTATCAATCATAAACTTATATGCTCATTGGAATTATTCTTTTTGCAAAAGTTTAACTGTATAATGATTTGTGCGAATAGATTATCGTCGGTGTCTGATGTGTGTCGAAATCGTTAAAAATAAATTCAATTTATTAGTATTAATTACAAAAATTTGCTAATAGTGGTAAGAGTTCGATCCATAAAAATTTGATAGACTTAAAACAAGACGAAGATTAGATGAATACAAATAAGTAAACTAACAAAGGGAGTTTTGATATGAGATTTCAGAATAATTAAACTAATGAAAAGAAAACATAAAAAGAACGAGATGAAACGAAAATAAACAAGTTCCTAGCAAATGTCAACTTCCGGTTATGATTCATAAACTTTGATCATTGATTCAATGGTTTTCATTTCTGACTTATAGGGAAGCTATAGAAATCAGGTTCATTTTGACTTACTACTTTCCTCCTAATCAAGTTTCTTAAAGAAATCTCTCTATTAAGAACCCTAACCTTCTAGCAATCCTAAAGTTCACTTATAGGATTTAACTAGTTGGTTGATAAAAACAGGAAGAGACTATCCCTAGATCTAGGGAAGAGACATGTTCGTCCCTATAAACCTAATTCTTCACTTTCTCTAACTGAGTTCTGGCCACAAGCTAGTTGCCTACTGATTCCTTCTAACAATGTAGACCCGAAGTCACTAGGAAAGCTGTAATTATTCAGGTTAAAATTTAAGTTGATTACTCTTAAATCAAACAAGAATAAATTGATAAGAAATTAGAAAGAGAAGAAATACAAGTACAAAAAATATAAAGAACATTTAGATCTCACAAGTAAAACGAATCATAACATTCAGTTGTCTTCACTAGGAATAAAAATTTAGCTAGAAATGAAATACATAATTAAAATCAAAGAAGATGAACTCCTCCTTCTTTGTCTCCCCGAGGAGGAAAACGAACAGAGGAGAGAACAAAGTTTTAAAATTAAAAACTACTCTCCCTCAAAATTTCGAAATCTAAAAGAATTAAAAGAATAATAATAGATTAAAAGATGTCTTCGAAAGATGGCACAAGAAAAGCTTAAGTAGTAAAAAATTTCCTTGATTATCTCGATAAAATCCTAAATAATAAAATAAGGAATTGTATTTTATCCTCTTGGGATATTTCCGGCTGGCATGAGGTAGAGTTTATTAGGGTTTCAAAAAACTTTTTGACGCATTCCTCTTTCAATTCGCGTCCTAAGCCCATTCGCGACCCATTGGTTCCGTTGACAGCTTCCTAGGCCCCCTGATTCCTTTTTGTTCTCTTTTCTACACATTTTTGTTCCTTTCTTTCTTCTTCGGTTCTTTTGATATGTTTCTATAAAAAATAAGAAAAACACCTAAATTAGCAATATCATCTCAAATGTGGTCAAAATAGATGATGAAAATGTACAAAATAAACACTCAATCAGTATCACTCTTTAAAATTAAAGTAGTTACTTACTGAAAGCACCTTATCTTTAGTTGATAGCTAATAAAATATTAACGAAACAATAATCAAATCATTGTGATTTTCTGTAAAAGCACTAGGATCAAAAATGGGCACAATCGAGTTGGTTGAAGAACAAATTGACTGACATCAAGGTCTCAGGTTCAAGCCTTAGCAGTTGGCACATTTGTTATCTGTTTTAAAATTCTACGGTATCATCAATATCTCAACCCGATTGCATATCATAAAAAAATATTTTAGCCCAACTGAGCTCAAATTGAGACCGGGTAAGTGCCTCCCATGATAAAAATCTCAATTAATCGCGCTCGAGAGGATATCAAGTGTATATATATATATATATAAAAAAAAACACCAAAAGCTAGTTAACCACCTAAAATTTAACCTTTGTGGTTGGGGAATTTTTTTTATTAAGACTAATTAAAGCACTCCTTGTTTCTTGATGACTGCCCGCTGCCTAACCATTTGAATCCAAGGCTCAGTAGCTAGTGGTTAGTTAGTTCTTTGTACCACTCTAGAAAATGAAGGACCAACTGCTAGCATATCTAGAGCAATTAGTAGAGCAGTCATCCACCACTACCATACCATGGCCTAACAAACTTTAAACAATGCACAACACAAAAAAAATAAAATCTCTTTTTCGTGATAACAAATGGCAAAGTCTTGCCTGTAATTAAGAAAAAAAATATAAGTTATAGTTCAACTGGTTAATGCACGTCTGTTTTTATGACGTAAAACTATGAGTTCGATCTCTAATATTGTAGTGGTATATAACTAAAATAAATTAAAAATAAAATAAAATTATATCATTTTTTGTGATAACCAATGGCAAAGTCTTGCTCAAATTAGGCACGTAATTAAGATAAAAGGCATGGCTCCCATGCCAAATTGTACAAAATATTCATTTACTCGACCAAACTTAATTAAATACCCACCTCTTTAGCTTATGTATGGAGATTAGGGTATGCATTATAATCCATATGAAATTGGTGTTTTTGATTAGTACAACCTATCCCATCCCGTCCCATCATTTTGACATCCGGACTAATTCTTCTGCTTGGCAAGTGTTTATTATACTTTTTGGACTGAGTTTGTGCAAATTGCAACTATTTATGATTTGCTTAAATTAGGAAAGCCTCTTCACAAGAGATAAAAACTCTAATTGATGTAGTATCAAATTAGATGACCCTTTCTTTTTCTTTTCTTTTTTTACCTTTTTTTCCGGATAACCATATAATTTATTAATTATTTTACTGGTGGTAAAAGTACTAATAAAAACTCGAATTCATATTTGAATCTCACCCCGCTTATAAAAAAATACATTTTTTTAGTATTTCTTAGCTCATTAGGGTATGATTAAATTATATTCGTACAAAGTTAGTTTATTAAGAGATGAAACACTCATTTTAAATCTCGTTTATGAGATGGGAGTGTCGAACCATTCATACCAACCACGTTAGTATTATTATTAAAGCTATACTTACACAAGGAGAAATTGTATTTTGTTTTATATATACCTTTTAATTTTGTTAAAGGGGATTAGGGTTGTTATTGGGTAGCTTAAACATCAATCTAAAAGTGGTTCAATCTTGATGATCTTTCTACTTAACTTTGTCATTGAATAAGCTCAAAGGGGACACCCACCTTGTAAGATCAAGTTTTTATTGGATATACTAATAGCACCACATTAATATGGTGAGCTTGAGAAAGAAAAGCGGAGAAGTAGAAGATGTGTTGTCATGTTTTTATGGTAGGTGACTAAACAACCACCTTACCTTTGAACTCACATGCTATCCTTGTTTGTGCATTATAATATTTCCTCTTTTTCTTCTCTTTTTTTCTTCTCTTTTTTTTTTTTTTGCATTTTATTATCCAATTCCTTTTTCTTTTTCTTTTTTCCTGGTTTTTGTTTTTCAACACCTCATTCATTCTCACTTTGTTGGCAAGAAAAAATAATTAACCCCTCAAAACAGACAAGTTATTTTTCAATCAGAAAGTACAGTTGAAAATGTGGTAACAACAACAACAACAACAATAGAATTCAATTACAGGATTTGATTTTCCAGGCATTGAGAGATTAATGTGCCTGAATTCTGCAGCAACGGAAAGACTTACCTATAATACCCTAATAACAGAAATATGAAATGAAAAGTTATACAATTATGGTAAAAAAAGGGACTGAAGCAGCTGATCTAAGTATAAATTCTATCAACCGGTATGAGATTTGAACACGAAGCTTTACTAGTACTTTGTCTCCGGCGGAGACAACCACTGAACTACGTGACCATTTCGCAATCCTTGAATTCTTGAATCTGTTAAAGAATTGAATAAAAATCTGTACACTCTTGGAATCTTTATTCCATCCATGGCCAGAAGCTGATGAAAAGAAAGAAGTCAGTTAGAGATCAAGCCAACAAGTGCTTTGTGCTTGTGATGGCTGTTCCCTAACCACCATGGATTATTAAACCCAAGAACTTGATTATTGCTCTCTTGATCTTCAACAGGAGCAGGAAGGTTAAGATCAAGAAAATCCCTAATTTCTGGGATTGGTTCTTCATCAGATGTAATAATGATGTTGCTCTGGCTAGTAGTACTTGCAACCATTAAATGAGACCTCTTGTGACCACCCAATGCTTGTCCTGTTGGAAAAACCTTTAGACAAATTGCACACTCATGATTCTTACCCCTTTTAGCACCACCATAGCCTGTGGTGTCAGCTTTACTGTCACAATCTGTTGGTGACTGGTCACTTGGTGTTGAGATTTCATTTCTGATGGATTTCAAGTACTTGGTGGTATCAGGAGGAGGAGAGATTTCAGTTTCAATGCTGGTTTCTGTAGTACTGCTGTCAATTCTTGAAGAAAAAAAGTCACCTTTTAGCTTTTTGTGGCTAGCTCTGTGCCCACCTAGAGCTTGGTAGGAGTGGAACACCTTGTTGCAAGTAGAACACTCAAATTTGCTGCTGCTGCTCCTTTCAGTACTGTTGTTCTTGCAAGATTCAGTATCTAAAAAAACATTGGTTGATTTCAAGAAACCTGACCTCATCAATTCAGGATCAAAAGAATCTTGGAATTGGAACTTTCTTTTGCTGGAATCGAGTTTGTTAGCTTGATCCAATCCAGATTGATGATGATCATTAAGTTGTGACTTGTTGATTCTGCCATTCTTGACAGAGCCGCCCTGTCTTGAAGCAGAGCACTCTGCTTTCGTACCAGCAAAATCCTTTACTTTCTCAACAACTTCACTATCTTTGCAACAAACAATCAAATTGGTTTCCATGAACACTGAATTATTGTCAGATGAATCAGCAGCAGCAACAGAATTGAAGCCGCCACCACCACCCCATTGACCAACATCTCTAGAAAGCATCATCAAGCAGATGGCAACCTCTTCTAATCGTTCTTGCTCAATTTCAGATACAGAAGAGGAAGCATTATTATTATTAGCAAGAGATAAAGAAGAAGAATTTGCAGTAGCCATACACCTTACTCGCCTTTTCGATCTCTTCTTTCGATTTTTCGTAGCAGCAGCTGCAGCAGAAGTATCATTATCATTATCAGACTGGGTATCCATAATAATATTGCCAGTCCAAGAATCTTGCTGCTCCTCCTCCTCCTCCTCCATGGCCAAGCTATCATTGATGTTGCTGATGATAACTCTTTCTTTCTCCGATGAATGACACTTCATATGGCCAAACAAAGATTTCCAAGATGGGAAAACTTTACCACACTCTCTACAAATCTTGTCAATCAAGGAATTCTCATCACTTGAATGATCTGCAGCAAGTCTCCATGTCTTCTTCGGATTCTCCCTCAGGCCATAGGCAATAGCAGTAGTAGTTTCAGCTCCATTGTTGTTGCTGTTGTTGTTGGTGGTGGTGGTGGTGGTGATAGGAAGAGATGGCAGTTTTTTCTTGGTGAGCTTAGTGCCATCTGCTTGAGCTGTAATGTCATCAATCATATGAGACCTCATGTGACCCCCTAAGGATCTGCCATTAGAGAAGCTCTTGCTGCAGAATTTGCACACATGTTTGAATTCTTGATGATCTTTCTCCATGGATTCAGAAAAACAAAGAATTGAATATTGATTGGTTGATTGACGAAAGTGGATGAAAAGAGAATGCTTGAATTGCACTAAAAGTGAGGGAGGAGCCAAATGTCAATGAAACAGAGGAATGCAGAGAAATAGAGTGAGACCCAGATCAGAAAAACCAAGAGAAAGTCAAAATCTAGACTGAAAATTGCATCAGATCATAAATTTTCTTGCTATTTGAACTGAAACAACAAGAACCCATATGGGAAATTCACAGAATTATGAGCAAGAACAAGATCTAGACGTGCCAAGAAACAAGGAAAGAAAGGTAACAATAAAAAAAGAGAACAAAGGCTTAGAAGAGAAGTGAGATGTCTCTGCTAGCACTCTTAGCTACAGCTTTTGGGCAGCAGAGATATAAAGATAAAGAAAAAGAAAAGGAATAAAGAAAAAAAACAAAATTAAATTGAAGAGTTAGTTGTTGGCTTTGTTGCTGACGATGGTAATGAAGTGAAACAAAGCCAATCCAAGGGAAAAAAAACTAAGCACCACCAACAACATACATATTACATACTCTCTCTCTCTTTCTTTCTTTTTCTTGGATATGCTCTTTAAATTTCTCTTTACAAAGTTTAGCTCACTATATTTAGGTGGAGAAATCTATGCACGGAAGCAAAGAAAAAGATAAGAAGAAAAGAGCAGCACGTGTACTCACTACTTAACTTCAGAATCCCACGCCATATTATATAGCGTAACGTAATCTATCGGTCAGTAATCTTCGAGATACTAACTTTTTAATGTTAATATTTTTACCGATTGGCATACGGAGAGGTGATTTGGCGTATACTTATTTACCAGTAGTAATTGATATGAATGACAGGTGTATATTTAAGTAAAAAAAATACAACTCTAGCAGCACTCTAGCAATGCTCTCTTTGTGCTTTCACTGGTTAGATTGCAAAATTGGTTTTTCAACTTTACTTGTTTGAATATAGTTTATTTTTTATTCACGTTTTTGACAAATGTAGTCTCTTTAATATGATTTTAATGACATTTTAAATCTTTTTTTTGTTAATGTTTCATTAGTACGAAAGACTTAAAATATCACTAGATTCATAATATAGGGATTCAATGTGTTGAAAAAATAAATAGATAATAAAATATGTTTAAATGTAAAACAGAGGAATCGATAGTAAATAAATAATCCATGATGTATATATAAATCAATAACTTTCTCAACTCTCTCTCTCGCTACAACTAACTAACTATTCCTTCCTTTGTCTTGCTGTTATGGAATAGCCCCACCCACCATCCTTCTCCCTCTCATCTTAGAACTTAGAGACACCAGCTGGTATGTGTTTTCTACCTTGTTTTTGCAGGCTAAAACCGTATTTAGTTTGACATATTACCATTAATTAGATAAATCTATTTTTTTCTCTAAAAAGTTAATTTTGAAATTAAATTCGTATACTTTGATATAAACTCAAGTGTTCAGTAAAATGCATATAGTTCTACCTCGAAATTATAAGTTTGAGTCAATTGAAAGTTATAGATGAGTTAGAGTAAAAAAGTAGTATATATCTTAGCTATGCAAATATATAAAGCATATTCACTTGTTAACATTATAATTTAGTTTCCGTGTAATTTTCTAAGACGCAGTGGACTGGCTTGGTGTAAACAATATTATTTTTTGGCTCGGATGTACGGGTAAGTTAGGCATTAAAAGAAATGCAATACCGTGAGAATTTTTCCCGACATTGTAAATTAAGTCCTACTAAATATTACGTAAGTACCCATTTTAATGATTTTTTTATAATTCACTTTGAATGATAAATCAAACTTCGTGTACCTCTATTATAGAATCATAATTTTTTTATTGATTTAAAATTGAAAAACTATGATACATTACCTTTTTATAATAAACATAATTTACATTACGAATTTAGGGATTAATTTCCCAGTTATCCCTCAAAATAAAATAAAATAAATATACTAATTAACAATAATCACTTAAATGTCTGCTCTTCGGCCGTTATTCTTTGGTGCTTTTTTCTAGCCGGAAATACTTTTCTTTAATGGCAATAAATAAATATTTTAGTTCATTTTGTAGGTGTTGGTCCATCATCAACTATGCACTTTCCACAGACACTAGCCCTTGATTTAATGTGGTTATTTGATTATATATCTAAGGGTAATGTAGTAATTACACATTGGATTAGATTTTGTATATGCTGTGCTGTAATTGGCTGGTTTAATATAATTTTGTAAGGATCTTTTGCTCCACTACTACTCCAGCATCAGCATTCCCTTTTAAGTATATAGTTTTTATTTTTAGTGAACAGTGATGTGCTGTACTTGAGAGCATAGGTTGCTACAGCTTATACAAGTTAGCACAACTTGCAATCTTCCAAATTTCAAGTACAGCCATACATGGGCACATTCCCATCCTTTCACAGAAATTTTCCTAGTGTCTTCTTTATACTAGTAGTTTCTAACTGGTTTTAAAATCCAATCCGACCCGACCCTACTAGGCGAGATCATCCGGAAAACTCATAAATTTAGACTGTTTTTCGGATTGGGTAAGGTTTTTTACCAAGACCTTCTTTTTGTCCTTCTAAAATTTGTTTAAGACCAACTATTTTGTCCAGAAATCACAACATGTGCGACTCGTGATTATACCTACTTAACGAACGAGTCTTTCGTTGGGGTCCACCTAGGCCTGCATTAAAGGGTGGGGGCCAAGGCTAGCTTCCAAATTCTAAAGTTAATATGTCTAGGCCCGGCTCATTAAGGTTAGAGGGTCGGGTCTATGCTTTGAAATTTTAGGATTATGACCCATCCAAGCCCGTACAGGCCTGATCCATAATAAATTTTTATATATAAAAATAAATATATACTATGATTAGTTTTATAAAAATAAAAAAACGACGCCATTTTTGTTACATTAACAAGCTCGTTAGGTCCGCGGGCTATTAAGCTTAGAGAGTCGGGTCTGGGTTTTAAAAAATAGACCCGCGTAAAGCTCGTCTAAATCTAACTCATATGTACTTTACGAGACCTTTAAGATTTTAGACCCGGATTTAGCCCGACTTATTCAATAAGCAGATCTAATCACGTCTTTTGGGCTTGTTTGTTTAGCTCTCTTGTTTTAATTAAAAATTTAGGATTCTTTTTCGTAATTTACCTTAAAAATAACATCAGCCTAAACACAAAAGAAAAAAAGAAAAGAATATCCACCATGACCAAAGCTGGTGGCGGGCGGTGGGCTCCTTTGATGAGGACCAACTTCAGTAGGAATAATATCATATAAACTTCTTCTTTTCGTTTGTTCTAAATTTATATTTGAATCTTTATTATTAAAAATTTCAATTTACATGTTGCACGTGAGATTGTAGTTTAATTAGTTAGTGCATGTTGTTTTTATATCGCATGTCATATGGGTTCGATATCATAATAATTAATAATTTTTTTAAATTTTTATTTGCATAAAATGCCTATAGCAGTTGTTTGGTACCAGCTAGCTAGAGTAGAGCCGGCTTGGTTTTCATTTCCTAGCACTTACCGGATAGCTTAACTCCTTGTTAGGAAACAATAGATTTATTAATTAATAATAAACAGGTCTTTTTTTGTGCTTAATTCCTTCCTTTGTGCCCTTCTTGCCGGCAGGCAAGTACAATGTTTGGCTGTTGTACCGTGTTTATCTGCTAATTACTTAATTAAGTTTTAATTATATATGACTAACGGTAGAGACAAGTGTTATGCACACAAAGTGACTGCCAGAAATAAGAATATGATTTGTATTATCATTATTATTATTAATATATAATAATTTCTTTAACCTTTTTTTCTATTGCAAGCACATTACCTGGCTATGATTACTAGTGATTATATATAATCCTTATACTTGCTGCATCTTGAAAAGACACAAGATACAAATCAATGGCCGTTGTATATTTTTGCAACCAAAACACTGATTTGAACATTCTTTTTCCACTTCCATACGACCTTTTCAAGGCGATTAATTTGCTGGAAGGCGCCCAAACCCAAAGCCTTCTTGTTCTTTCAGATTTCCTGGGAAAAGAAAGGTTGACAAAATTAGTAACCCAACTTATGTACATAATGATGTCTTGCCCTTAAATTTTTATAATATTATTGTGTAAAAAGCTTACCACAAAGGATGCGATTTTAGATTAGCTTAACATTTTATTTTATTTTGAAAAAAATGAAAACTAGCTTAATTGCACAAAAATACGTGTAGTGTGGATTGTTTTTATAAATTTAATTTAATTAATTCCTTTTACAAAAACAAAAAGTCAATAAATATAGTGGTCAACCGATACTTATGACGTGACACAATCTAGACAATTCATATCGATTTTAATATATTATAGTTGATAATTCATTTTTTTTTTACTAATTATGCAACTCATCTTTTGTTTGCTTATTATATGGCTCAATTTTGAGAAATTCTACAGTAGTGTGCTTACAATTATAAAATTTATACTATTAAATAGATTTAATGGTTAATTAATGATTCAACATATAATTTAAGGTGTCGTTACGTAAAGAACACCGTCAATTTTACTTTTAATTAATACTTTTGTAATTTATTTTCATCTCACCAACACTATAATGAATCTGAATACATAATGGTAGACATTCTAAGTGATCAATATATCTTTTATCCCGAGAATATTTTTAATAATTTTCCCCACATATCTCTAAGATTGACCCTTTACTTTCCCTTTTTGGCGCATATATACATATATTGTTTGCCATTGGCCACTGACTGCCCAAAGAAAACTTCAGTTGAGAGTAAAGAGTGGCCTTTCCAAAGTTGATTGCATGACCAAGTGGACAAATGCCATGTCATATTTCAAGACTAATAATAAGGTAAGATGCTCTACTTTATCCTTTTTTGCTTGCCAAGCTCTTCTCAATTCTCACGACCTAATATAACCTTGGATTGGACAGTGCTGCGCGCTTTTATTTGAATAATTTTTTTATCACAAACTTTTATTTGTATATTAATATATACACAGTTTCTGCCCGCACGAGAAATTATAGTTCAACTAATTAGTACGTATCGTCATCTCTCTCGTATGATAATTAAAAATATAATCAATTTTTTTTTTTCCATTGCTCTCTTCTTATTGTTCTTTCCTTTCCATCTAACACAATATATATGTTATTGTGAAGGTGACCCTTGTGGCATCTTAAAGGCATGGCCATGCATGATATCAATTTCATATATCAATTAATCCCAACATGTTCTCCACCTACATACTTTTAATTATAATTATATTATATAGGTAATATTTAGTGTTCATAAACTGGACTAAAAAAATGTTTATAGATAAGGTCAACTTAATAACTAAATCATAAACAACAAATTGCACTTTATATACATGATTAATTAATTAGTACTAAATTATATTCACATTAAGGTAAGATTGATTATAATTAGTATTCTTAAAATCTAGTTGGTCAAGACTAAATCATCGCATCAAATAAGTCGGCTCATTAAAATAAAATACTCTTAACAACTAATTATTCCGTACATAAAAATTAAATCAATTGCTTCATGTGAAAGTAAAACCAAACGATTTTTTTTCCTCTTTTTTTGGGTGTTCTTTCTGCTTATTTCTGAACATAAAATTCATCCAGATTGAAGATTAAAAGGATGACTCTCTCGATATTATTTTCTCCGCTCTCTGAACTCCAATGTACGTTCTATTACTAATGCAAACAAGGATGTGCATCTAAATAGCAACTATTTATCCACCACTCTTTCTTCTGTATTCCCTATTTGCTAATTTGCTGTAGTCATAGAGGTGCACGTGTTCCTTCATTCATATATATATATAGCACACTCAAGTGATAGTGTTATCATGTGTCGATGGGTAAGTTTGCACCAGCAATGCTTAGGAAATACTCAAATAGTTTGACTAAACCAAAAAATAATTACTAATATCATTCGAAAAGATAATTATTTCTTCCCTGTATTTGCCCAAAAAAAAACCTATATGTAAGCTAAATAAATATTTTATTTGCAATATTGATTTAATTGAGTCCCTAACTTATTTTTATTAAACAAATGGTTATATTATTACGATATCAGGGATCAGACTTATAATTCTATGTTAATTGAGCCCCTAATTTTTAAGCGCGGGAGGAATTAATTTTTTTTGTGACTCAAAATATTAAAATTAACTTCCTATAAATTAGCTCCTATTAAGCATATAAGATAAGGCTTGATTAGTGGGTAGTTGATCGTTCCTTTTCTTTTTCTCAAATATAAAAGTGTAAGTAATTAGGTAATCCAAACTCGAAAACTAACTAACTAGGCAACTTGTAGGAAGGAAGTAAGAGCATAACTAAACTGTAATTTATGTTTTTTTTTTTTTGAAGCAGGAGTATAACTAGAGCCCGTTTGGTATCATTTCTGTTTATTTTTCTTTAAAAAAACATAAAACTTGTTTTGCAAAATTATTTTTTGTTTTCATTTATTTTTTATGCGAACAATTTATAAAAACAAAACCATAACTTTAAAAACCATAAAAAAAATAGTTTTTTTTTAAAAAAAAAAACCAAAAAAAGAAAAAAAAAACCAGAAACATAAACGATAACAAACGAGCTCTAAAATCGTGGTTTTTTTTTTTGGTTTCTCTGGTATTCTCTTAACTAATAATAAAATCGTGATTTAACTCTTACCTTTCAAACTCTAACCACTAACTCATCCATATGATGGTTTGTTTCCATCGATAATTTGATAACTAACAATGAGTTTAAAATTTAAAATTGATTCTTTTTTTTCCGTTCCCTTTTAGTATTTGTATTTTTGCGGAAGCCCATTGGGCCAAAATACGTGGGTGGGCTCTACTGTCTGCAAGGCTTTGTTTTCCCTTTCTTTCTCTTTTTTATTTTTTTGTAAAGTTTTCTTTTTCCTTTATTTTCTCTTCGAGAAAAATAATACCTGTTTCCAAATAAATGACTTTCTAAAATAGTAAAAAATCATTTCACTATGATCTTTGATCTCATTTTATTCCATATTGTTTTATTTTTACTCCTAATTTTTACCCATATTTATAGGGAGGTAAATTCAGTGGCCAATGAGTGGGTAAATTTGGCGTTTAATCAAGTCTCCTCCTCGTTTCAATGACATGCTATCATTCCGGATATTATTGTTCACTTACTAATTAGTGACTATTTAGGAGTTTCTCATCTCGTTTTATAAAGCTTTAAAGTATATATATAAAAGCATTTTAAGCTTTTTTTTTAAGTTTTATTTTTTATTTAAACTGCCGTTTAAAGGGTTAAAAAATAATGTGGGTATCTAAAATACTCCCCAACTAATAAAAAAATTACTATTTAATATACTTACATCCCAAATTGTTACTTATAGGAAAAAACATCCTAAATTGTTATTCCCATATTTTTTTCTAGTAATTTACTAAACTATATCGAATTATTATAAATTATATATATTATAACAAATAAGAAAAGTTAGTTCTAAGAAAAAAGTGTGGAAATAGTATATTAGAGATACTAACTTCTTAATATTAAGGTACATTTAGTTAGCACAATTAAAGAAGAAAGTGACTCGGAAATGTGAGATTTCTAGTTTTATTTTGTTTTGTTGACGTAGGGGAAGTTAGACTCTTGGGAATCCAATTTTTTTTAACCCCACCACTTTCTCACATATTAGGAAAGTGATTCCTTATCTATGGGCGTAGAATCTCACTTTCAAGAGTACATTAAAACTTACATTTAATAAAATTACTTGCATACCCTGGCATGTAACTTTTTTTTAAGCTACATTTTAAGTTATTCACATTTTATAAAGTAATATATGCAATTTATTGTCTTATTCTTTTCCACACAAAAATATAATTGTTTTATTTTTAAAATTTATTTTTATTTTTTATTTATCCATACTAATAGAAATAATAAATATTATGATATGTTTATTATAATTATTTAAACGAGTAATTTTTCATTGTATTTAGTATTTTCTGCACGAGATGCGTATTTTTTCCCATATATATATATACGGAAAGCATTAAATAAATAAAAGGGACGAGAAAATGTACTTGCGAGCGAAGATTTGATTTTTATCCTATAAGGTCGATATTAGTAATAGTTCGTGTGATAAATAATAATAAACAAGCAAATAAGCATTTATTTGATTTTAAACAAGTAAATAAATAATTAATTAAACATGGCATATAAACATAAGAATTATTAATTATATACAGCATACGAGCATGTTATCAAATAAACACAAAAACAATGCGACTCGATCAATTTACGAAAAGCTTAATGGGCCGGGAACAGGCCCGGCCCAACTACCCAAGCCCATGTTCTCTTCTCTCATTTAAATTCCAGATGGGCCTAGAACAAGTCAAGCCCATGACCAAACAAAACAAATTTTAGGCCAAGCCCAGCCCGACTCCTCTTTCCCTCAACTGCATCGTCTTCTTCATGGATCGCCGACGCTGCTGCCGGCGACCAAGAAAAGAACCAGACGGCAAATAAACCAAAACAGACCCCCACAAAACCCACAAATCAAACCAGTAGTTCGAGAAAAGCAACGAACAGCAGGCAATTAATTAAACAAACGCAAGTAAATAATTAGAAAAATCAAAACAGCCAGCAAAATCAAGTTGAAAAGCAGCCACGACCAGCAGTTAAACCAATCGCAATAAATCAATAAAACGATGTCTGACACTTTACTAACTAATATGACATGAGATAATTGGGCTTATCCCTTAAATAAATAACTACTAATTGAAAATAAGAATGATATATTTATATTTAAGAAAAAAATTAATAAAAGTGCTAAAATCTCTCCCTAGTAAATTTTAACAAATCTTTTTAACAAGTCAAATTATTTAATAAGTATTTTTAACCGTTTAAAAACTACTTCCTCCTGTCCGTTTTAAATGTCGTTTTGAAATAGTAACAAATTTAAAACAATGATCTTTGATCTTATTTTATTCCACACAGTTTCATTTTTACCCATAGTTTCCACTCAAATTAGCACACCATCATCAAATTGGGTTGATGCATAATTTTTTTTTTTTGCATTTGCACAAAATATATGCTTCGGAAAAGATAAAATGACAAATATTATGAACTGTAAAAATCTGTAGGAAAACGACATCTAATAAAATCCGGAGAGAGTATTACTTAACAAGTCACTTTAACAACACTCACAAGTTTCAACAAGTCAAACTATTTAATAAATATTTTTTAATTGTTTAAAAATTATTACTCCCTTTGTCCACGTTTAATGGACGTTTAAGGTTAAAAACCTTGTCCTTCTTTAATGGACGCCTTTGGCTTCTGTGTCAACTTAGACGATGAAATTACTTAAACGTCCTCCACTGACTTGTCCGTTGCAACAAAAAGAACCGCGTCACACATGGGTAATTTTGTAATTGCCGAGAGGTTAAAATCGTAACATTCAACTCGTGGGGGAACAAGGGATCAGGGTTCAGACACARCACAATTTCCATTTCTCCTTCTCTCCTCAACTCTTCGCAGCCTCCTTCTCCAAAATTATCATCGACCTTAAACATCTCAGTTTTCCCCAAATAAAAATAACACCACGACGAGGAGCAAATGTAGGAAATGAGGGGTTTTTTGAAACCAATTTTGTCTGATTGGAGTGTTAAGAACACCTTGTTGCACTACTTCACAGAAAAATCCTGAAATGCTTGTTCAACTGCTCCAATCAATTCCGCAATGGATTTTGCACACTCCTTGCTCTGCAGTGACTGTATTGCTCTGAAGAAGCCAAGATCCAAGACGTTTAGATCGGGAGAATTAGGGGGTTGACACACAAGTGAAACAATCAATCCACTAGCATGCACTGCATTTAGAAATTCAACATCGTCATTATGAATATGACTTCTGGCATTGTCCTGTTGAATGTAAATGACATCGTTAATACTATCTCTTGGCCATTTCGATGCAATCACAGGCAACACTTTAGAGATCATAAATTCTCTAATTATATCCCTCGTTATATTAGCAATTGGTTTGATCTCTAGTGTCCTGCGAGGCCTGTTCTGGCTCAACCTTAATGCAGCAACAGATTGAACTAAAGGGAAAATGATATGACACAAGCTCCAAGGATGGATGACTTGGATCTTGCGATTTGAGGGAGGATCTAGCTTTGGTGACGGTTAGATTTTGTAACACTTGAATGGATGTTAGATGGGCGAAATGAGGATGATAAGATGAAGAGGATAACGTCTCAAGGAGATTGAGGAGAGGCAGCGGAATAATGGAAGATAAAT
>NBIL01034446.1:0-16693 GCA_002752925.1 Viola pubescens var. scabriuscula
AGAATAAAACGAACTAATTGAATGATTTAGAGAGTAGAATACTATATTAATCATAATAATTCGAAGGCTTTTGGTTAAGCTATTTTTTTTTTCTTTCTATTTGTACTTTAACTATGACGGTAGGAAGGAAATAATGAACTTTTTTTCTTGTTTTTTGCTATATATATATATATTTGTGCAAATAAAAAGAATACTAGTAATTAGTACTCCCCTTGGGGCAAATTAAATGACTCTTTTCAATGAATTTTTATTGTTCAGAATACTTGTTCTTTTATCTTTTTCGAAGCATATATTTTGCGCCAATGACAACCTTTTTGTTTATGCATCAACCCAATTTGATGATGATGTGATAATTTGAGTGAAAAGTAGGAGTAAAAATGAAACAATGTGAAATAAAATAAGATCAAAGTAAAGATCATTATTTTATAAATTTTTAATATCATAAAATATCGTTTAATTTGTCCCAGATGGGAGTAGTAATTAGTACTATCACGGTAGAAGTCACTTTCAATTCAAACCCTACAATCTAAAGTAAAGTCAACAGAAGAATCTAAGGAAACTTAGTGACAAAATAGATTAATAGAGTCCCCTTATAAGAAAAAAATCAAGATAAAGAATAAAACGAACTAATTGAATGATTCAGAGAGTAGAATACTATATTAATCATAATAATTCGAAGACTTTTGGTTAATCTATTTTTTTTTTCTATTTGTACTTTAATTATGATTGTAGGAAGGAAATAATGAACTTTTTTTTCTTGTTTTTTTGCTATATATATATAAAAAGAATACTAGTAATTAGTATTTCCTTTGGGGTAAATTAAATGACTCTTTCCAACGAATCTTTATTGTTCATAATACTTGTCCTATTATCTTTTTCGAAGCATATATCTTGGGCAAATAATAACTTCTTCTTTTTTATGCATCAACCCAATTTGATGATGATGTGATAATTTGAGTGAAAATTATGAGTGAAAATGAAATAATGTGAAATAAAATAAGATCAAAGTAAAGATTATTATTTTACGAATTTTTAATATCATAAAATATCGTTTAATTTGTCCCGAAGGGGGTAGTAATTAGTACTATCACGGTAGAAGTCACTTTCAATTCAAACCCTATAATTTAAAGTAAAGTGGAAACTTACTGACAAAATAGATTAATAGAGTCCCCTTATAAGAAAAAATAATAAAACGAACTAATTGAATGATTTAGGGAGTAGAATGTTATATTAATCATAATAATTGTTTTGGTTAATTTTTTTTTTTTGTTTCTATTTGTACTTTAATTCCGACGGTAGGACGGAAATAATGAACTTTTTCCTTATTTTTTGCTATATATATATATATATTTGTGCAAATAAAAAGAATACTAGTAATCAGTACCCCATTTGGGGCAAATTAAATGACTTTTTTCTAGTGAATTTTTACTGTTCATAATACTTGTCATTTTATTTTTTGACCGAGTAAACAAATGTAGTGATTTATTTGGCTCCCTTATAAATATAGTGGCATATCCTAACTTGAAGTACAAACCCAGGTGAATTCAACCATTTTTCCTAATTTAAACAATTAAACGTCGCAAATGTAATTTCATATATTTACGAGGGTAATTTTTCTTTCTTTCTTTCTTTCTTCTTTTTCGAAAAAGAAAAGAAACAGTTCATCTCTTTCTTTGAAGCGCTGTCCATCTTCTTCTCCAACAAATTGAAGTCAAAACCAGTTATTCCTCTTGTTCGCCAACTCAAACGTCAATCGCAAAAATGAGCGTGATTGACATTTTAACCAGAGTCGACGCCATCTGCCACAAGTTCGACAAATACGACGTCGAGAAGCAGAGTGACCTCAACGTCTCTGGCGACGATGCCTTTGCTCGCCTCTACGCCTCCGTCGAATCCGACATTGAATCCGCCCTCCAGGTGACGCATTTAATCCCATCTCTCATTGCTACTCTCCGGATTCAGTTCCTTTCCCGGAAATTTGAATGCTGAGTTTTGCACTTTTGTGTGTGATTTGATCTGCAGAAAGCGGAGCTCGCATCGAAGGAGTCTAAGAAGGCATCCGTGGTTGCTCTAAATGCGGAGATTCGTAGGATCAAAGGTAGGTTGCTAGAGGAAGTGCCTAAATTGCAGAGATTGGCTGTGAAGAAGGTTAAAGGGCTTTCCACGGAGGAGCTCGTCGCTCGTAATGATTTGGTGCTTGCATTGCCGGATAGGATTCAAGATATACCCGATGGGACTGCACCTGCACCTAAACAGACTGGAGGTTGGGGAGGTGCTTCTGCCTCGCGGGCTGAGATTAAGTTCGATTCAGGTAGAGTTGCTCACTTTTTTGAATGTGTATCAATTGGTTTTATGGTTAAGTTAGTGAGCTTTTCGTGATGAGTAATTCGTTGCAAATTTAGGGGTGTGATTGTTGTGGTTCATTGTTCTGTTTGGATGTAGATGGGCAATTTGATAATGAATATTTTCAACAAAGTGAGCAATCCAATCAGTTCCGGGGGGAGTATGAAATGCGTAGAGTTAAGCAGGTGAATCTCTGATGGAAAGCTGTAGTTTGTTTATTGTGGTGTAATATTTCCTTAGTGGTAGGAAGGTAGAAGAACACTCTCATTTTGGGTTGTGGTGTTGATACTATGGCAGGATCAAGGTCTGGATATGATTTCGGAAGGTTTAGGTACTCTGAAAAATATGGCACATGACATGAATGAGGTTAGCTTTTTTTTCCTGCACTGTCTGTGTGCGTTTGGTTGTGGTGTGAATATGTTGGTTGTTTAAATTCTAATCCTTAGCAGACCTGCTATTGCGCACTCATTCAATCTGCTTCATCGGTTGGTATTTGTAGGAGCTGGATAGGCAAGTTCCTTTGATGGATGAAATTGACACTAAGGTATGAGGCATTGTCATCTTGTTCCCTTTTCTTGATACTTCCCTACTGGAATTTAGAGTTATGTGAAAAATGATCCATGCATTGTCATGCTTATACAGGTCGACAAGGCAACATCAGACCTCAAGAATACCAATGTTAGACTTAAACACACTGTTAACCAGGTGAATGACCTGCAACTTTTCTGAGTTCAGATTTCGGTTCCTTTTTAGCCATATCTAGTTATAGGCTTATTTTCTGCGTCTGACACAAAAAAATCCATCTATTTCAGCTACGATCCAGCCGAAATTTTTGCATTGACATCATCTTATTGTGCATTATTTTGGGAATTGCAGCTTATCTGTACAAGTAAGTTCCTGCTATCGATTTCTTACACCTCAAAGCCTTTTGCCATGTTGTCGCTGATATACATGTTAACTGTTGTATTACCCACATCTTTGTATTCCATTTGATTTAAATACTCGTTCTTTGTGGTTTATCCCAAATTCTTCTGGTATTAGGTGTAGAAGGGAAGGGGATATATACTCTGTGCATTATTTCTGTTTAATTCTTGTGTTCCAACTTCCAACTAGGATAAATTAAACTTGAATCCGGTCATACTTTGGAAATGAATGAGAGGATAGGCTTTTTTGTTTCCCCATTAAAGTGTTCATATGTATCTTCCTCCCATTTATGTATTCTGATCTTCTTGGTTGCTTCTATCCGAAAATGTTTTTCACTAAGGATTTACCACTGACTAAATGTACATGATGGGGAAGTGGATTGTTGCTTTTGGCACGAAATAACCCTCAAAAGTCTTAAACCTTCCTGAATGAACCTTTCGTGATGAATCAAGTGATTCTGGTTCCATGTTTATCCTCACACTGTTTTTCTCTTTGCAGTGTGCTCAAGAAGTGAAACGATGCAAAGATACGACTCAACCTATTTCCATGCTGTACTGGTGTTGTATGTATTTTAAGGACCCCTCAAAAGGTGTTTGTGTTCACATTTGATTCGTCTTTTCACGTTGCGAGTCACTTCAGGTACTAGAAAATATGTTTGTGAGCTTTTGTAATCACTTGTGTCTGTTGTGACTTTTTTTTCATTACCATCTTAGGTCACTTCTGTTGTTGTGCAATTTATGCCATTTATAATACTTCAAGCGCCATTATGTGGCCTGATTTAACCGTTTCATTCTAAATTCAGAATTGATTATATGAGTATTGTCAGTAAAGTTATCTGCTTTGAATAGAATTATGTAAAAAAGGAAAAAGACACTTCAATAGGAACTTATAGCATCTTTTGGAGGTGTGAAGAAGTGCAGTATTGGGGCCTTGTGGGTTGACTGGATTTGCTGATCTGGTGTGACCTAATATCATACTATTTGGTTTTGTTCTTCCTAGTTCTTAGTCCTGCCACGAGTTGATAGAAGAAATGTAGACAACAAGACTCGAACAAAGAGATTTTGATTTTGATTTCTGTGGGAGTACTATTGTACTTGGTTCTGAATTCTGATAGATTGATGGACATAATTCGGATTTACCTTCAATAGGCCTTGATGGGCTTTAAACCGAAGGCTCCGTTCATGATTCGGGTATATATTGTTTTTTTCTTGTTTATATGTTTTGGGCTTAGAGGCCCGTACATTACAAAACAAAATTTACAGCTATGAAGGACGGACACCTCTTTTTTGGTGTGATCCGTGTCCATTTGTACCAAACAAATTAAGAGGAAAAAGAAGTAAAAAAATCTACAGTGTATGATGCGCAAGACAAGACTGCTGCCGTTTAGAACGCGACAAGAGAGGAGAAATAATATTAAGGGCCAGCTTGACCACACCAAAGGGGTTCGGTTTCATGTTGTTGTTTTTTTCCAGCCATTGGACTCATTTTCTGCTCACCATTTCTAATTATATATTCCACAAGAATGATCTTTTTTTTAATTTTTACGTATGCAATAAAAGGTTTAAATCATAATTCAATTTTTTCAATTTTAAGATCATCCGATAATCCGATCACCACATTGAGCGCTGAGTTTACTTTTTTAACATTAATAATTAATTAGTTCCTTATTAAAATCAAGAACTATGCTGACGTGGAAAATTAACAAAATATAATAAGTATGATCAGTAGTTAATAAAATTTCAAATTAAGCATAATGAACTTTTGAACTCATTCATATGGTTTGTTCGGCGGCTAATTGAAAATTGTCAATAAAGTGAGGAGCTAAAATAACCTTTTTACTTAAAGATTGTACTTGCAAACGCTTCTCTACCACAATTGTAGACCGTCCTCGATTAATTAAGGAATGATTTACACGATAAGTTCGGTCGGGTATAATAGAAGTATTATTTTTTATTTTATTTTTTTCAATTTGTAGACATTAATTTGCTGATGACAAGACCAAGCAGAGAGAGTCGAAGAGAATAAAGAAAGAGTGGAGGCATTCTCAACTGTAGCTACGTGTAGGTTTGTGGGGGCAATTCAAGAATCTGTGCAAGGGATGGATGCAAGAGATGTCGTATCCGGTCGGGCAAATTTACATGGAT
Organism: Viola pubescens var. scabriuscula; assembly: GCA_002752925.1. NCBI lineage: Eukaryota > Viridiplantae > Streptophyta > Magnoliopsida > Malpighiales > Violaceae > Viola > Viola pubescens. The sequence continues at coordinate 5,412 of NBIL01034446.1, forward strand.
CCAATTCCAATCCATTCTCTTCCTCACCAGAAAATTAGGGTTTTTTCTCATTTTTATTTTCAGGTAAACTACATAAAAAAGAATTATAATTTATAAATTGCTCCGCTTAACTTTTTAGTTTTAAAGTTTGCAATATAAACGCTATAATTCTCTAAAAAGTGCAATCTTAACGTTTGTAGTGGTTAAAAAAATTAAAATAAATAGTAAAACAATTCAAAAAATTATGCAAATTTGAGGGAAAATGTAACAAATATGAGAGAATTCACTCCACTAAAAAAAAATTTAAAAAAAAAACAATGATTTTTTTGTTGAAAATATTTAAAAAGGAATAAATTGTAAATTTTTTTTTTAATGTATTAAATTGTTCAAATTTCATATTTTTTATAATTTTTTCATATTTATTTTGAATTTTTTAACTATTTGAAATGTTAAAATTGTAATTTAAAAAAAAAACTATAAACGTCTTTAAACTATAGAAGGTAAGTGAAATATTTTATAAACGGTGTAATTTATAGTAGGACATGGTGTATTGTTTTGGTGGACATGGTGTTTTGTGAGATGTATAAAGATTGGAGCTTTGGATGCCTAAATGGGGAATGAGGAAAGCATCGATTCCTTGGAAGGAAACTCCGTATGGATGGAGCCAAAAGTACGTAGAAATAATTATTTTTTGTCTGTATACTTATTAAATAAATAAATAAAAATGTTCTAATTAATTAATTAGTTTTTTAAAAAAGAATTGATTGATTGATTAATTATTTGTATCGTTATGATAAAATGAATAATTGAGGTATGAGAAATAGAACAATGACTGAATGAGTCCGCTGAAAGTCAGCTTAGATTACGACATCGCCAACCGTGTGGGCCGCAACCCGACATAGCATGACCTTCAAGATCTACTCTACAATTTCTATTCCCCTATTTTCACATGAGTTATTTCTTGTTTCTTTGTTTTGTTTGGGTTGAATCGGATCGGATCGAATCGAGTTAGGTCGGACTAAAAAAATAAAATAAAAGAAATCCATCATGAAAAGCATTCTTTCAACGAATATAAATGAAAATATTTAAAATTTAGATCTTAATCATGTAAAGATAAAACAAAAGAGATTGAGTCAAAGGCTCAATGATTTATTTACAAGATATGTTACGTTCATAATTTGGTTAATTTCTTTTACTGAGAGCAAAGTTGGACTCGAATTTAAATCTTATTTTATTAATATTTTTTTTCTTTTTTTTATAAAAGAAATGGTTATATCACTAATCATCATTACAATAGTAGAAAATATCGAACTCACAACTTTATCTCATAAAAACAACATGTACTAACCCGTTAAATTATAATCTCACCCATTTAATCTTTTTATTGTACTCCCTTCGGAACTAAATAGCTGTCGCTTTCCTACGGATTCTTACTGTTTATAATAACTATCATTTTGCGTCTTCGGTCCCATATATTTTTTGTCTTTTTGGTCCCAAATTTTATTGTACTGTTAAAGGATGAGTTGACTAATTATTTAACAAAAAATTAAAGTTAGATTCGAAACAGAAGAAGAAAAAAAAATAGTGAAATAAGCTCCCTCTGTTTCAAAACGTCACGCTTTACGAAATAGAGGGAGTAGTTGGTTTGCGTTTATTTTACCCGCTCCATTACTAAAAGAAATGTAATTTATTTTACAATTTATTTATTTTCCTACATATGAGTAGTATTTTACACTTTATGTTAACAATGGTTGAAAAACAGATTTATTTATTTTGGAATATGAAAAACAGATTTTTTTTTTTTTTTATCTTGATAAAACGAACTAATTATTCAATTTTGTAAAAAGATAGTAAATGAAAACTAGTAGTAACTTAAATTCTCATATGATTGAGCTGGCGCAGTGCAGTGAAGTAAGACCGGGCACATGTGCACTCATACTTTTTGGGATGATGATGAAGAAAGAAATTGGAAGACGAGAGGTTGATTTGAGTCTCTAGATACATACAGAGCGTGTGGGTCCTACACATCAGAGACATCAGACACAGTGTATCACGGACGGTCCTATCAGACTCCTCGGGAAACGTGAGCAGAATAACTTTTCTCTCTCTCTCTCACAAACAACACCAATTCTCTCCTCTGACTATTTGACTGTTGCCGCTGCGCTTTTCTAAATTGGGTTCAACTGTAATTATGATTTAATCATTCCACGGTCCAATTCCAAATCCACTCTATGGCTATATAACTTTTCAAAAACTATAAAGGCATGTAACTTTTCAAAAACTTAAAATTCCATTTATACCCCTCTCACGTCACAGTATAGCTTTTAATTACCGTACTACTACTCTTGGTAAAAAGACAAAGGTTAAAAACAATCCCATCAATTTCTACCTTTTTCAACCTCCATGCACAACATGACCTCACTCTTTTTCTTTTTTTTCCTCACCCGAATTTCATATTCGGTCTAATTTTTGTTGTTGTTAATGAGAAAATGAATTATATTAAATGGAATAAAAAATATAATTTGAATTTTTCTCGTAGTATTACAAGGTCGCTGTTAAGCCGTTAAGCTACTACCTAATAGTTAAATGTCTACAATTATACGTCAATTAATATATCAAACTAATAATGGTCGTAAGATTATACTATAAAGAGTTATTAACTTATCATAATTACTCCTTTTTAATCTCTATATATAAATAGTTAAATACACGCCTACGAATGTATACCTAAACAGAACAAATAACTTGAAGGATGAAAATGTGAAATGAGGGTGAATTGAGGTTACACGTCAACTTACTTTGTTGGTAGTAGCATTTTTCTTTTCATAGACATTAGTAGTACACATCCTTTACAACATTAAATAGTGATTAAAAATTGGAGTGTGAGCTTAGAAAGGCTATATATAAAACGACACACACAACCCTACAACAATCTACCTTGCTTAGACACAAGTTTACATTTTTTTTTTTCCACGAATTACAATCTTGTGTGGCCCATTACAATTAATCTATGAATGACCGACTAGCTAGTGTATAGGATTAAAAAAACAAATAATTAAATAATTAAATAAATTATAATTAACATGCAAGAATTACAAGATAATGCAAGAGAGAGAGAAGAGAGGTTGGGTCTAAGATAGAATAAGAGGAGAGATATATTCTCTTTTTAGCCATCATGGTTTTTGTTATTTTCCTTCAAAATCAAACAAACCAAAGAGAAGCAAGCAAGCAAGCAAGCAAGCTAAGCTAGCAGCCAGATCTCTGTAACAACAAGAGTCCATAGTTTTGGACTTTTTTTCTATTTATTTATATATTTCTCCTTAATTTCATATATCCAAGCCTGTTTTGGTTGTGGTTTTTCTTGTCTTTTGGCAGAATTAAGAGAGTGGTGTGATGATGAGTCAGTATATTTGAATGGTTTAGCTGTTTGTTTGTGTTTGGAGAGAAACTCTTCCTTTGCTTCTCTTTTGTTTGTATCCTTTAATTTCTAATACCTCCTTTGTTTGGTTTTTGTGTGTAAGAAAAATTCATTGCTAGAGTTACTAATTTCTTAGTACTTATAATTACAATCCAAAAATGATGTCTGGTGGTGATGCTTTTTCCATACCCACTACTTCATTCCCTTCTTCTTTCCCTCAACAACATCACCAAAATGCAAACCCAAACCCTAACCCTAAACCTAACCCACCACTTCCCAAGAAGAAGAGAAACCTTCCAGGCACACCAGGTAATTTTATATTATATATAACACTTGATTACCACCATTTCTTGCTTTCCTCGATTCGTTCTTGATTAATCTTTTGCTTAATCTTTGTCTGATTTTTTGTTTTTGTTTTCTCATAAGCTGATTTAAACTTCTAACCTCAATTTGTTACGATTGAACAGATCCAGATGCTGAGGTTATTGCTCTATCGCCAAAGACTCTCATGGCCACGAACCGATTCATATGCGAGATATGCAACAAAGGGTTTCAAAGAGACCAGAATTTGCAGCTTCATCGAAGAGGTCACAATCTTCCATGGAAGTTGAAGCAAAGAAGCAACAAAGAAGTTAAAAGGAAAGTGTACATATGCCCCGAAAAGTCTTGTGTCCACCACGACCCGTCTAGAGCTCTCGGAGACCTCACCGGAATCAAGAAACATTTCAGCAGGAAACATGGAGAAAAAAAATGGAAGTGTGAGAAATGTTCCAAGAAGTATGCAGTTCAATCCGATTGGAAAGCTCATTCCAAGACTTGTGGAACTAGAGAGTACAAATGTGACTGTGGAACCTTATTTTCCAGGCAAGTATTAATGTTGTTTCTTGTTTTTATTAGTAATCATACTATATTTTACTCAATCTTTGTTTGTTGGTGGGAGAAATAAATGCTAGCAAATTTAACACCAACATAGTTTTTTTTTTTTTAATTAATGAGGATTTTTTGTGTTATGTGGTAAAACAGGAAAGACAGTTTCATCACGCACCGAGCATTTTGCGATGCATTAGCTGAAGAAAGTGCAAGAGTCACATCCGTTGCACCAACAGAAACAAATCTGAGTTTTAGAAACGATTCTATAAATTTGCCTCATGGGTTTGGTTCCACCACTGGAGGAGGAGTTCAAGATCATGTTCAAGGGATGATCCCCCAATTCGGGTCCGGTTTTCGACCTGATTTTAACGGGATTGATCAAGTGCAGAAACCAGCTGGATCATTGCCACTCTGGTTGAATCAAGGAAATCCATCGATGATTAATCAAAATGAGAATAACATTTTTGTGTCGTCAGGTTTGCCTGATCATCATCAGATGATGTACGGTGGTGGTGGTGGTTCTTCCTCATCCACATCGAATTTTGGTGGATTAGCTTTGTCAGGAAATATGTTGAAAGAAGAGACTAATTTGTTATCGGATCATCAGAATAAACAATCATCATCGTCATCATCAAAACCATCATCATTAATGCCAATGTCCGCGACCGCGCTCCTTCAGAAGGCAGCTCAGATGGGTTCTACTAGAAGCAACCAGACTAATTTCTTTGCGAGCAACACTTATGGGCTAATGAGTTCGAATTCTTCTTCTAGCGCTACGAATTTGAATTCGCTCCATTCGAACCGAAACGAGCTGACTCGAGTGTTCCAAAATGTCAAGCTTCCAGAGAACAATATTGTAGGGGATACAGCGATTAATATGGCTGGCAATATGACTCTTGATCGGGTAGTGAGGCAAAGAACTAGTAGTGGGTTAACCAGAGATTTTCTTGGTGTGAGTAGTGGGGATCAATCCGGCCGTCCATTTTTTCCCCAAGAACTAGCCAAGTTTGCATCCATGACATCTACCATGGGATTGAATCAATTCACCACCACCAATCCCTGATGGTCCGGGAAAAGGAAGTTGTATTTCTTCTTAGTATGGTCTCCTCCAGAGACAGGAGACTAATCTGCCTCGAGATGTTTCTTGGATTGAAATTGAAACTGAGTTGTGGCAGCGAGTGGACGCAGTGAGTGAGTGATGAGGGATGGTGGGGCAGGGGTAGGGGGTGTGTGGGGCCCAACGGATGTCTGAGATGACTAAACAATGAGCGAACTCCAAGTCGTGCATGTGTCTCTCCTTGTTTTTATTATTGTTTTGGTGTTTTTTTTTTTCTTTCTTTCTTAAAGTTTATATATAAACTTGTACGTTGTTGTTTGTTTTATTTGGTTTGGTGTCGTAAAGGTCTTATCGGATATTGGGATCTCTATCTATCTATCACTTTGGTTTGGACTTTGGAGGAAAACAAACGGCACGGAATACTAGTACATAACTCCGTTGACTCGTCGTCAACGTTGTTACAGTATCTTCGTCCATATATAATTATGGACAAACGTTTTAGCCAAAGTGATTGGGAAGAAAATGGAATGAAAATATAATTATAATTTGTGCAACTTGCCTGCTTTGGTTTAATTAAAACGTAGCGTGTAACTTTGGTTTTGGATTAACACGTAGTATAATATATATAGTAGTAGTTTTTTATTTTGAGAAAATCATTATAATATAGTAGTATGTTGCATTATGATTACCGGTGTGTGGAAATTATGTGTACGTACTACGTAACACTGCGTTGTGGTGTCTCTTTAGATAGGCAGAATCTAGGTGCTGCGTCGTTCGTAGAGAGTAAAGAGTAGAGAGTAGAGTAGACCTTTTCAATTTTCAACATTTCCTCGGTTGACATTGGTGTTAGGAAAGTATATATAAATGCAAACCCATTGATATATAATCCCCCTAAATTTCGTATAAGGTGACATACTAGGAATTCCATAACATTTTTCATTGACAATAGGGGACATTGATTAACAATGAATGCCGTTGATTTGGGTAAATTGTGTTCTTCCATGGAATTCCATGGACCATTATTTTACGGCGGGTGGAAGCTAGTCTTCTATTCTAGTAATTCGTAGGTGGTGCAGAGTCCTAACCCTAACATCTAAGTAGCTGTATATGTACCCAAAAAAACATAATACTCCATAGATATATATAGTCATATATTATTGTAAATGCACTCCATAGTTATATCTTGTTACTTTTATCTTTATTTCCCACGCGATTCTAAATGGATTGAGGCCCAAACAATCATATTATTATTATTTTTAAATTAAATATGAACAATAGGTCTTCCGAACGAATTTTATTTGTTTTGTTTCGTGCATGGATAATCTAACAGACATTCTTTTTTCAAGAAATAAAAAGAAAAAGAAAAAGAAAGTTACAATCAAGTGTCTGTCCCAGAAGAGCACAGCCCTTCCTGTAACTATTTTTTCAACTGACTCGTCGCAAACGCAAAGGACGTGACACTACCTATTTAAATCCAGACCAGAAAAGACAAATCATAGTTTTTACTACTTAATTAAAACCTTGTAAGGATAAAAATAAATTATTGTAATTATAGAGAATGTTGGTTGTTTCAAATTCAATGCATATAAGATCATTGGAAAATGGAAACTGCATCAATACCATAAACATAAAGGGTAAAAAAATATATAAATTTCTCGTAAAAAAAATTAAAATTTACAACGTAAATCGTATAATTTTTAAATATATATCTTTTCATTCACCTTTTCATATATTTTTTTCATCATTAAAATATATAATTCATTAAATTATAGGCATCAAGATTGAATTTTGTTTTTTTTGGAAACTATAAGGTATTTTAAGAACTTTATCCGAAATATTATTTTTTATTCTTTCCCAAAGTATAAACATACTCTTGTAATTTTTGAACCAAGAATGAGTTTTTAAGGGAGGGGTTACCTTTATTTGTTGGACACGAGTCCTAGTCTAGGGCACTGGCAAAACTGTGTACATCCAGTAATCTGGCTTACTTCCAATGTCTTACATGGATTTGTAGGGATAGGAAATGAGCATTAATGGTAAATCTATGCAATCCCCTTCCCTTGGACTAATAGTATAAGACTATAAGTGAGCTCACCGGCACAAAAACTGACATCCTCCATACAGCTTTACTACTCGTAATAAGGGAAAAACTTTATTGTAATGAGTATTACCTTTTTTTTGGTACTTGTTTTTTTCCAGCTTTTTGAGACTTGGGTCTCGTTAGCTTCTACTTTTGTAGTAGTATTTTATTTTAGATTACGCTATTTCAGGTGAATCAGATCATTTTCATAACACAAGATTATAAAACAAACTCTAGGTTTTGTTGTGTTTTATCATTAAAATAAGTTTTTATGGAAGGACTTTTGGGTGAGATCTTGCAAAATAGAAGGACTAAGCCATTCTAGACCATTTTTTTCTTTTTTGGGTCTAACTAATGTGGATGGAATCCAATGTACCCTTTAAAATCACCAGAATGGAGTTCCAAAGAAAAACTTTCAAGATTGCAATTGAGACTTTTCAAAGCCCAACACTTTTCTAAGCCCAATACGATATTGATTCGAATCTAACTCTAAGCCCAGTTTGCTTTCCATCCTAGTAAAAATAATACAGCCCAACGCAATCATAGTTTTCCACAGTCCAAATCGCAGGGAGTTACGTGGTACCATCTTAGAGGAGAAATTTATGACGACTCCACACTCCCATAGCACGTAAACCACCAAGAAAAATCCACGTGTAAATCAACGATAGGCCAAAGGTACGTGTTATGACATACAGCGAATCCTCCCACGCTTCCTTCATCTCACTTGCAATTTGCAAAAAAATTCAACTCAACAGAATCTCAATAAAATCGACTATCTCCTTCTTCTACTTCTTCTTCCTCAGAATAATCAAAACGCCCACGCCAATTCATGAAGTATTGAACACAGCAAGCGAAGCGAGCCAATCACAATGAGTATCGTGTCTCTACCTTTCTCCATGGATTGGATTGCCTGGAGGGGATTGCTATGCACATTATTCCTACTCCACTTCGTGTTCATATGCCAGCTTCTGCTCCTCCAACCGCTCGTTTCCGCTTCTGGTACGCAAACGAGAATGCAACAGTTTGTATCGAATTCGTTTCGTTGTTGCAGTCTGTGTACGGTTGTTTTCGTTCCTGAATTTGTTTCTGTGTGAATAATTGGCATTGTTTAGATAGTAAAGGTGGAAATAGTGAGGAGTTGTTCGAGAGGGTGTTGCAGAGTGTGAAAGTGAAGCGGTATAGCGAGGCACTTGATGATCTCAACTCTGCCATTGAAGCAGATCCATCGCTTTCTGAAGCGTATTTCCACCGCGCTTCAATTCTTCGTCAAATATGCAGGTTGCTTCATTTACTATGTCATTACTGTTTTTGTTTTCGAGTTATAGTTTTGATTTAGTGAAATTAAGGGAAGGAAATTCTGAATGCTGAATGTAGATATGATGAGTCAGAAAAGGATTATAAGAAGTCTCTGGAGTTGGTGCCAGGGCATTCAGCTGCAGAAAAGGAGTTTTCGCAATTAAAGCAGGCACGAAGTGCGCTAGAGACAGCTTTGAGTTTGTTGGAGTCGCACGATTTTGCGAAAGCTTTGGATTATATTGATAAAGTAGTACTTGTGTTTTCTCCGAGGTGCTCAGAGGTATAAACTTGATCAGTTACCACTTATTCGTTTTGTTCTTTTAGGAATTTTATACATTTTGCAAGGATGTGTGGATTAAGGATAGGGGTTTCTTTTTGGTTGTAGGCTAAATTTCTCAAATTGAAGTTGTTGTTAGCAACAAAAGACTATTCCGCTGTCATTTCTGAAGCGGGGTTTATCCTCAAGGAAGATGAAAATAATTTGGAGGCACTTTTGCTCCGTGGCCGTGCCTACTATTATCTGGCAGATCATGATGTTGCTTCAAAGTAAGTTTGGAAGCAGATTGCTTTCTAGTTGCTGTGAATTCTTTGTGGTTGCTTTCTTATTGGAATTTTTATTAATATGTACGGGTTTCTCACCAGGCATTACCAAAAAGGCCTCCGCCTTGATCCGGAGCATAGTGAACTAAAGAAAGCATACTTTGGATTGAAGAATTTACTCAAGAAGACTAAAAGTGTAAGTCCATTGAGCTTATGTACTCTTTTTTTGTTGTTGGTGTCGTGAGTTCACTGTTTTGCGGGAGGTGGTAATAGGTTTTGGGATATGTTGACGTGGGCTTCTTCATGTTCATGAGAGTTGGGGATGTTGTTCAATGTTCATGCTAGGGAAAGTTGCTTCTTGTTGTCTTTGTAGTTTGTTACCAACCGATATTCCACACTACTTATGTTTTAATAATTCTTTTCTGCTCCTTGAATATTGGTATCCTTTTTCAGGCTGAGGATAATGCAAGTAAGGCTAAGCTGCGAGTTGCGGTAGAGGATTTTAAAGCTGCTCTTGCAATGGACCCCGATCATCTTGCACATAATGTACATCTCCATCTAGGCTTGTGTAAGGTCTTGGTTAAACTTGGCAGGGGCAAGGATGCTTTAAGTAGTTGCAGTGAAGCACTTAACATTGACGATGAACTCCTCGAGGCTTTAGTTCAGGTTTGTCATCTCTACTGCCTTCCCTTTTGGCTGGAATGTATGTGTACACTTCAGCTAACTATTCCTAACTGTGGGCTGATTTCCAGAGGGGGGAAGCCAAACTGTTGGTAGAGGACTGGGAAGGAGCGGTTGAAGATTTAAGAACAGCAGCTCAGCAATCTCCTCAGGTTAGTAATAATCTTGACTTCATCTGATGTTTCAGGAATTTGCTTTAAGGATTATACTCAATAGTAGTACAACAGGGCTTTTCTGTTTTGGTAATTCAACATTTGAACATACAAAGAATTCATCTGTGGCGTTCTCTGTCTTCGGACACTTACGTTTCCTCTCCCCTCCTTTGTCTACCATGTGCCTTTGTAGTTTAATTTTATTGTTGACTGATATATTAAGGAAACATCTTCTTGTGATTGATTTGATTATCAGATTTTAGTTGAGAAAAGGGGAAAAGAAAAGTTGTTCCTTGAATTTATCTTGTAGTTTAGAGCTTTACTCACATAGTTCTGAATTTCCCAGGATATGCATATTCGGGAAGCTCTGATCAGGGCTGAGAAGGCTCTTAAGATGAGTAAGCGCCAGGATTGGTACAAGATTTTGGGAGTTTCCAAGACTGCATCTATAGCAGAGATCAAGCGTGCCTACAAGAAACTTGCCCTGCAGTGGCACCCAGATAAAAATGTTGAAAATAGAGAAGAAGCAGAAGCCAAATTTCGAGATATCGCTGCTGCGTATGAGGTACGATGTTGCTAAACTTTGACATTTCTTGGCCTTAGATTCCGGTTTTGATAGCTTCACGTGTGATTGATTATTGGGTAGACAAAAGCTTGGTAGATGTGTTCCCACACCTAACATTCTTCTTGTGCCTACACGGCTACACCTACAGGTCCTAGGAGATGAGGACAAGCGTGTGAGATATGATAGAGGAGAAGATATGGAAGAGATGGGAATGGGTGGTGGGGGTGGGGGTTACAACCCTTTTGGTGGGGGTGGAGGACAGCAATACACATTCCATTTTGAAGGGGGAGGTTTTGATGGAGGATTTCCTGGGGGTGGTGGGGGATATCAATTCCATTTTTGATGAAGATTATTAGAAGTGCAGTTGCTCTCTCTAACACCAAAGCTTTTGACTAACACTGACAGATACATCCGAGGCCCTCGAAGGAGTCTCATCACATCATTATGTATTCCTTCACCAAGTTTTGCTTCCAGAATTCGTTCAGTTCTGGAATTTTTATTAGTTGATTTAAGGAAATTGTTGAGCTTCGATTTGTTTATAAACCCGCTATCTTCCCCATTAGGCTTGATTGCCTTGTAATACAACATTTGTTTCTTTAAATAATACTCCCTCCTCTTACTCCCTCCGTCTTTTAATAAATGTC